>JALLBF010000215.1:0-12052 GCA_036939945.1 Thalassiosira sp. AJA248-18
GTTAACGGACGATATGTTGATGTTTGGGTGGAGGGTCGAGTTGGTTGTTCGACGTCGATTCGTTGTGCGGTGCTTTGAGCACAGATTGAGTAACTTTTCCTACGTACCGCTCCGGCCCGCATGGTTCTGGAGTGCTTCGGGCTCTTCACTCTTCAGTCTTTAGCATCTCTTTCAGCATCTCCCTTGACATTAGTCACGTAGGAAATCATACTTGTATTGGCGCGGCAGGTCTTCAAACCATCCAATAGCTCTCTTCTTCTCTCGTATCAGACCTTCCACCTTTCACCTCGCTCCACCTCTATCCTCCTGCAACAACCTGCATACACGCATTTATCCTTTTCGTTGCTGCGCTGCGGAAGGATATATCTAGTTGACTGCCATGTGTGGCATAGGTCTTCTGGCATCCTTTCCCGCCGTGGATAACACCGTAATCCACAACGCCCTTCTCCTAGATTGGAACGAACGCCTCTCTGAATCGCTAGCAAGTAGAGGGCCGGATGTTCCTTGTCGACAATGCCATTTTAATCATGGCAACATCGACATAAACATAAACAATGTCGCGCCGCCAACTGCAGCTGATATGCAATGGTCTGCAGGTGTA
This sequence comes from Thalassiosira sp. AJA248-18, assembly GCA_036939945.1. Taxonomy (NCBI): domain Eukaryota; phylum Bacillariophyta; class Thalassiosirophyceae; order Thalassiosirales; family Thalassiosiraceae; genus Thalassiosira; species Thalassiosira sp. AJA248-18. The sequence goes on from JALLBF010000215.1 coordinate 602, forward strand.
ACTCTTCACGCCAGCGTGCTTCACATGAGAGGACATTACCCTGTGGCGCAACCGTTGTCGTTTCCACCCTCTTCTGTCCCAACCCCAGATAATATCCAGGTCGTGCAGAATTGTGCGCTCTGCTGGAATGGAGAATGCTACACATATTGTGATAAAGTGGATGAAGAGGGCGATGGCATTCACACTGAATGCAGAAACGGGAACATGGTTGAGCTAATATCAACAACAGCCTCTGAAGAAGAGTCGGACACCGTCTTGGTTACAAAGCTAGTGCAACAAGCCATCGATCAGTCACAGTATTCCGATATGGGCGAGCATGAAGCTATTGCAAATGCCATGAGCCGAATTCATGGGGAATATTCATTTATATTATTTGTTCCATCAAGTGCTTCTTCCACTATTGAATCCAACAAAAATGGCGGAACTCCAGGATATGTTTATTATGGCCGAGATTTTTTGGGCAGACGATCCTTGCTAGTCAATAAATCTGTGCATGGTGTTGTGGCTGTCTCGTCCGTAGCTATTGATGGTGGTGACTTCATCGGCAAGAATTGGGAAGAAATTCCACCCGGCATTGTGTACAGATTGGATGTGTACACTGGGGAGGAGTCCTCCCTGCCAATACCCAGAGTGATCAATAAGGAAACACTGGGAACACTGATGCCACCGATAGAATCAATAGAAAAAAGAACAGCGAGATGCACACTCGAGCCAACTGTCAGCGATGGCGCTCAATTCCAGAAGAGTCCCGATGATGCTGCCGAAAATCTACTGAAGCTTCTTGACAGGGCTGTGAAACGACGTGTGATGCAGGCACCACCCCCCAAATCCCAATCTACGTCAGATGCATCTGTGGCTGTGCTCTTTTCAGGAGGGATAGATTCTGTGGTTCTTGCAGCATTGTGCCATCGCCATGTACCATTGAACGATCCTATTGATCTGATCAATGTGACCTTCTATGCATCAAATGCTGGAAGGAACGATCCGCCTACCTCTCCTGACCGACTTGCCGCCATCCTTTCCTACCATGAAATGAAATATCGCTTCCCGGATCGAATATGGAGGTTCATTGCCGTGGATGTGCCATATCAAGAAGTTTTGGATCAAGAAGAACATATACTGAGGCTCATTTCGCCATTGGATTCGACCATGGATTTCAATATTGCAACGGCGTTTTGGTTTGCAGGTCGTGGAAAAGGTAGGATCTTGGGTGTAGATGAAGTAGAGGCGGCGAGAAGAGGATTGGAAAGGAAGGCAGGGGTGTGTCATGAGAATTCGTCAATAATTTCACCCAAAGAACCTCTTCTGCGATTTGCGATAGAGGATAAAGCTAACAATGTCAACGGATCCCCAAAGACACGTCCAACATGCATACGTGAAGGCTGCACTCGCCTTGCTCCTCATTCTGGATGTGTGTTTCAGGCGTGCAAGTGGTGTTGTGGGAAGCTACAGGGCCCCATCAGTTCTTACCTCGGTAAAAGTGCAAGGTTGTGCCCTGCTCATAATCATATTGTTGGTCAATCAAAGAGCAATGGCATGCAAAAAGAACCATCCTCTGATGAGAAGACAAAGACAACAACTCAACCATCGCCTTCTTATTGTCTTCGGATTGATGGAAACGAAACTAACATTTGTACAGTAACTTCGAATGCAAAAGTCCTCCTATCTGGCGTAGGCGCAGACGAACAAATGGCAGGGTATGGCAGGCACAGAACAACATATCAGCGTGGTGGATATGAAGCGCTCCACGCTGAACTAGACATAGAAGTCAATCGTCTATGGACACGTAATCTTGGTCGGGACGATCGAGTTCTCTCTGACCACGGCAAGGAGGCACGGTTTCCTTACTTGGACGAAGATGTTATGGCCTACTTAAAAGTATTACCTATAGAAAAAAAGTGTGATATGACTCGACCATTAGGAGAAGGAGACAAGCTAATTCTTCGAAAAGTGGCACGGATGATTGGTGTGGTGGTAAGCTCACATGGTGTGGTTGGGGTTTGATTAAGACATTCTCTATCACATTCCAACGTATTGTCACTTACTTGTCATGTCATTCTTGCTCCCAGGAGTGCTCATCGCTGGTGAAACGGGCAATTCAATTCGGTAGCCGTATTGCAAAAGTCAGTGACAAAAGTCGTTTTGGTAGTTGTCGGCAAGCCACTGGCCAGAGCAAAATAGTTTCAGCCAAAGATTTCCAACGTTAGCGATAATACGCGCATGTAAAGAGATGGAAAGAGATCGAGTCCGAGCTAGAGGCGGCGGAACGAAAACAAAGATTGCTGCCGCAAATGGATGTGAATAAAAACGAGTCCACCCAGAAGAAAGAAGAGGCAAGATCCAGAGGTGGTCAAAGCCAAGCCAGAGTAGGATCGGGCGGAGGACGAGGCAGTAGCGTAATGCAAAATCTGATCTTATTGATTGGTTTGATGACATCACGAATGACTTGCTCCTTCTCGTTGGTACTGACATGTCATGTTACACTGCAAACATCATCGTTGGGGCTTCCACGGAGCATGCGCTCAAGGGCAAGAATGTCTCCTCGTCCAGGCTATGTCCCTCTTTCAATGAATCTCCTCGAAGCAGAGGTAGTTGTCGTTGAGTACCGATCTCCTCTGTCCCTTTCAGACCTGAGTTGGAGGAAATAAGCGAGGTCTTTCCAGAGGAAGAGTTGATCATTTCCCGCAAGAGAAACTTTCCATCGTGGGTGCCGTATTCTTTCACAATGATGTGGCGGATTCTTTTTGACAAAATCGACCGAGAGATGTGCATTTTTTTCGAGAAGACTCTCTTTGGCCTGATTTCCTGATTCCTGACCTTAGACCTGTTCCATGCTTAGCCAACTTCTACTTTGTATTCTTTAGAACAGTCCTGTCAGTCCTCAGAGATTTGGCCAGTTGGTATGGCTCAAGGAGTAACGAGTATTTGTCCATTGTTGATAGCGGATTGATGGTAGGGTGTCAAGAACTTACGCCCATCGATGTAAGTGGTACCTCCTCCAACGCCGAATCATACGCCAACTCGTACACTGTGTAGACTTCTTTGTCCATGAGGACAACAGGATTGACCCCCTCTCGACGCCGATTTTCACCGTGTTCACCGTGAGCCTTCCAGCTTCACCGGTTGCCGCGAGGTCATCGAGAGAGGGAGGCCCGGTAGTCCAGAAATTAAAATTGTTGCGGGAAAATGTTTTTTTGTTCGAAAAATTGTCTCCTTCTTGCAGAGGTTATTGAAGAGCTCCCCATCGACACAATCAACCGAAGAGCCCGGGCTTCATATCTTTGAACTGAAGGATGGTCAATAGTAAAGTTATTAGAGTAAGTCGATGGACACCTGGCTCGGCCTTCTTTGAATGTTTCCAAGTCTCATTTTCAAGTCTTTCCCCACTCGAAACAGGGCGGTGGCCTCGTCATCCTCGCAGGATGCTATGTGGCAATTGAAAGATCATTCACCACCAATGTCGTCAGTGATGCAAAATCATTGTTTGGTGCTCTCATTGGAAAAGGCCGCGGATCCATGTACAATGTAAGACCTATGCTCTCCATTATCGTGGTCGACTGCAAACCCTCATTTCCTCATCGTCTCCATCTTCTTATTCGAATTCTGAAGACATGCGATGACGACAGCAAAACACTGAAAAAGCTTACATCAGTTAATCTAGCAGACAAGACACATACCGATTTGAAGTACAACTTTTATAGCATCGACAACCCAAGAGAATATCTTGGTGGGAACGATGCGGTTGTGGTCGAACAAGGGCCGTATAATTTGAGGTACGTGACGAGTTTCATTCACATGCTATCTTATACGTAAACCTCACGCGGCATCATTTTTTGACAACCGTCCTCTAGAAAATACTCCGTGGTATATGATGTAGCTCAAACACCGAGTGCTTTGACAGATTCTTCCGATCCTGACCCAAAGGGTAATCTCGAGTACAGTACTGCCAACGCGTATCTTGTCCTAGACCAAGATGTGACAGCCACATCTAACTTGCAGCGAAACGACGATCTGAGCCTTTCTTTCGGTGACAGCAAGGTGACCCTTCCAGCGACTAAACGAGTGCTGGCAAATCACTTGTCTATGACGGACAGCGTGGTGAACTTTTCCCCCGATTATCTTTCGTTTTTGGGTGCAATGAATGACGAAGTTCACATGATTCTTTCATTAGTATGCACTTCAGAACAAATTGCAAACATTGGTGTCGCTGGTAAGAATCAGTGCGAAAGCAATGAACTTGGAGATATTTCGGTTGCCAATTGTGCCTGCTGCATGAAGGACGATGAGTACACTCTCGCTACGTCGCGCAATACCGGAGTAGAACCAGAATACACGAACTGCAACTCGTATTTCGACGACGAGGGCCACGCTTTGTCGCGATTGAGTCTCTTGGCATCGCATGATGGTGGCATTGCCGTCAAGTCTGCTGGAGAGAAGAAGTATGATGGATCAGGCAATGATTTTACTGCCACTTCATTCGGACAAACAGAAATCCACACAGCGTTGATCCAAGGCCACACCATTAATGATTTGATGTTTGGGTATCCCTCGGCATACCTTGGCATGGTAGCTTTCCATGCTCAAAAGGGGCAGGCTGAGAAGTCCTTGACGTCGGATCTAAGCTCGATAGAGCTTGCAAAGCGTATGCTTACTGGTCAAAGTGATTCCGATCTTCCATTCAAGCTTGGGAATATTGCTGACTACACCAGCAAAGTAGGTTCCGTCTGTTTCGCTACTTGTCTTGATGGTGGTGACTGTTCTGGGCAGGCTCCCGAGCGGCACGAAACTAGTGATGTCGATAAGGTTAAGCTTGGCGGTATCGAGTGCAAACCATACACTTCAACGTATGAAACAGTTGCGAAATGCACAGCAATCAGTGATGCTCTTCAAGTCAACTCAGACGAGCCTGGATACGAAGCGTGTACTTGTGCCAATGGAAGTGACGAATGGTTAAGTCAAGGGTGCTGCTTGGCTGGAGGAAAACATGATGGAGCTGATCTCATGGGTGAAGGATGCCTGTTTGAGGTGGGTGGAGTTGTCGATTCGAACTATGCCGGAATGGACACCTCTGTTGCCAATGCTGTTGATCTTGGGACGGCCCTGAAGAGCTGGATAGACAGGGAAGCGTCAAGCCCTTCATCCGAGTTCATGTGCCCAAATCCCGGGCTCCAGATTGATGAACATGTGAAGTTTGGATACTATGAGTCATATGATGGAAGCACGGAGCACGTGTCTTATTATCATACAGGAAATGATCGCATGCTCCAAGACGATGTGGCCAACAGTGCGTCGACCAAATATTCAGCCTCGGTCACTGGTACCTCTGGCAAGTACTTTTCGCCCAAAGGTCTCACATTGAAAGTTGGGACAGCTCAAATCAGCGACGGTTTTCCCCAGAAAATTCCACACCCAGTGTATGTCCCTGGCGCTAAAAAGTCTATCGATTTTGTTTATGAAGGCGTTCGCGATAAGTTCGTCAGAAATAAAATCTGTGGAACCGATACGTGTATTGTCAGTGCGAGACTGAATCCAAACGCAACAGTATTCAATATCAATGAGGCTGAAAATGATGGCGCTGGCTTGCCTTTTGATGGTTTGCAGCCTGTCGGACACGTGAGCGGACCATCGACAACTGGACGTCCCGAATATCTTCACCAGCCACTTTATTTTGATGGCGACGAAACGCTGTACACGCAGCAAGATAGCGAGTACGCTGAAAGGGCCGATGGCAATGGCATCAAGATTTATCGACCGACGACCACTTCCGATCCTGGTGCCTTCAATCCTAGTGCAGCCGAATCAAATTACCAGCTTGTCGATAAGGCATACGTTGATTCTCAGAAAGATGTGCTCCAGTCACATATCGACATCGAAGTTGGTTCAGGATTAGGCGCCCGCCAGAGGATGAGGTTTGGTACAAGCTACTCCATTTGGGAGTGCAATCCATCCGCCAACGAAAAGTGCAGGATGGCTGTCAACAGCAAGGGAGAGAATACTTGTTATGCAACATCTGGCTCTACTCTATTTGATGCAATGGGGACCGCGGACAAAAATGATCTCACGACCCTTGGCAGAAACAGCTTCACTTATCCCTGCTCCGCGGCGAACTTATTTACACCTCAAGTGGTTGGAGGCAAGATTCTTCCCATGTATTGGTACGAGGAATCTACGATTCATGCCACTGCTGATGAAATTGATTTGCTTGCTGCTTATGCGGCTTCGTACAAACAATCAGGAATCACTTTCATGTTGATCGTTGCTGTGGCATTTGACATGATTCTTTTAGGAGTGTCCATGCTTCTACTCTGTCTTTGCTTTGAACAGAAGCATGGCTTCATGCAAACGGACACCCAGAAAAGTGAAGAAACGAAGTCAGCAGCTTAATCTCCAACTCCATGCTTGCAAGAAGGGCCGAGGTATGAGCTGGAATGATTGGAATCGAATGAAATAGTATAAAATTACATGGTAATTTCAAGCTTCAGCATTATTTTGTGTACGGAAACCTCACTTCTCTCTAGAGAAATAATATATTTATTCAATGTTTAACTTCTCTTGGTCCAACTCTGTCTTGTGTGTGCCAACTGTGAAGCCATGCACGCAAATTATTTCTCTCTCTCTTGGAGAGAGACTCTAGAGAGAGGTTCAACAACTTTCTTATCCCTGATTGCCTTTGGCTCTGACAGGTAAAACACTTCATGACAATTTACTGGCAGTTCTGTTACAATAGGATTTAGTTTCAAAGACCATCTATTCACAAAGATATCTATATTGTTTTATCCACCCAAAGCCGCAAACGAACACAGCTTTCGATCTCTCTTCATCAGTGTTGCATGATTCACTTGACAGCTAGCCATCTCTGGTTGTGCTCGAGTTGTTTTCTCCGTTGAGGGGTCGTTCTGAACCTTCTTTGATCGCAACTGTCGTTTCAGTTTTCTCATTTCACTCAAAACGGGTTTCGTGGCATTTTTTGACACGCCTCGAGGCAACAGGCAACAGGGATAAGAGAGAAAGGTACGTTATTTTTTCCTGCAGTAATAATTAATTTACATTTTATGAAATTAACAAACATATTAGGTAAATTTCGCCTACATTCATTTGTAATTTTGAAAAGAAGCCGAAAGCAATCCACCTTTCATTCTCCACTGCCAATCTACTTCAAACGGGTTCGTAGGTACCTATCGTACAACATCATATCCACCTTATTTATTTCATATCATATCACACGCACTCACATTTTTTATTACATCACTCTGGAGCCCGTCGACCATTCCCTTCCCCCCCCTTGTACCTCTCCCCGCGGCGCTGAATCCACCATCCCCCCCCCCCCCCCCCCTGGAATTTCACCGTGATTGCAGAGAAGATCTAATTGAAGATGACCCCGTCAGGCCCAAAGCTAGATTTTATCGGGGCGTCCGAGGTGCGTGGAGAGTTGGGGAGCGTTGCTATGTATGCTGGGGTTGGCCGTTGGCATTGTCGGCAAATGGGGCTAGGTAAAAATAGAGACAAGTGATATGATATCCCCAATCATTGCGGCAATGCGCAATCCATGCCAAGCCATCAAACGATGATGATGTGGTCACTAATTTTCCTCGCATCCGTACGTTCACACGTCTTTTGACAACTGCCACTTGGATGTTTGAATAATCTCCGATGAAGAAAACAAAAAGGAATGAAAGATCTGCAAGCCGTTGTTTATCAAAACTTCGTTGAAGATACCTCTTTTTTCGCTAGATAGTATCCGAGGAGATACAATTGTCATTAATTTATTTTGGGGGATCAAACCTTGAACTCACGCTTCCTCCTTCTATACCTGATTAATTTTTCACAATTCCATAGACGATAATCACAGTCGCATTCAACCCATTAAACTCACATGACAATTATGAGCTTCAGTGGAAAGAATATCCACAGGTTCGTTCTTACTTGATTCACATTGTACTGATTTTATTGCTTTGTTTATGCTGTCAAGACATCTCATCGCTTTGTTCCATTTCCCTACCCAACGACACGCATGCTAATTTCTAGAAATGGGAAAGCGACGGTCAGAGCAAAACAATAAATGCGAAACAAGCAACTAGGAATAGAAACAATAAAATACAAAGCAACATTGAAGACTTAAATCCTGGCACAACATATATGGTTCGGCTGAGGGTACTGAGTGCAGTTGCTTCGGAGGGGGAGTCAACCGCTCCAGGAAAACCTAGTCCAGAATTGATAATTGATACAGAGGCTGTGAGTTGTACTCCCAAGGCATCACAGTGCGTTATTATGTGATACAGTAAAGAAATGAGTGCTCAGCGATGAAAAGAGTTGTTGCACTGTTCAGCAGTGAAAGCTGGTGTAGCACGAGGAATAATGACCTTTTGTCAATGGGTAGAATTTATATGTTTATTTGTTATTTAATGAGGAAGATGTTATTTTTTTCACCGGAGTGCATAGGTAGCTGCTCGTAGCAATAACACTCCAATCCCCGGGTCATACAGCTCATCATGTCAAATGTTTAGGCATGATAACTTCAATGAAAATACTTGCTTTGGGATTGAATTGTTGTAATGCCGAGTTAGTTTTTCTGTGGGAGGGGGAACAAGGTGGATGATGCCCAAGCCCACCATCAGCCCATGCATCATGCCCAGACATCCCAGATAGATATCAGATGAGTTGCAACTACAGGAGGAAGCAACCTCGCAACGCAAGCTTATCATCAAGGTAGGTAGGTACAAGCGTCAACTATGAGGGGGCTTGCCCTCTTTTAAGGATGGAGAAGTTTCATGCCTAACAGCACCAAGCTAGCCACTCCAAGCAGCGCGACGATTTGGGGGCAAAACTCTGCCTACCCACCGACCACAGGACCTCCTCACCATCGCCGCAGGTCACCCACCACCACCAGCAGCAACACCATCGGCACCATGGCAACCGCAAGTCTTTTTCTCCGGAGGCTCGCACTCCCAGCAGCCTCCAGATCCACCCAGCAACAATTGCGATCGGCATCTACCCTTGCAGTCCGTTCCGCTCTTGCCTCCGCCTCTTCCTCGCACTATGTGCCCACAAACAGCACCATGACGCGCGGTGTCGACGGCAGCCGTGGGATGGCAACCATCAGCGCCGGCGACGCCCTCGCCCGGTTGGCATCCGACCACCCTCACCAGGAAATCGTCCGTTATGAACACAAAAATGTGAAATGGACACTTCAGCACGTGAATTACTACTCGGATGCGTTGGCGACTGGGTTGGTGGATGCGGGGTTACAGCCGGGAGATGTGGTGCTGTCATGGCTGCCGATGCATTTTTCGGAACAGGTGAGTGTTTGTTGGTGGTCACAGCCGGATAATTCGTCATGTTCATGGTTATATTGCTCTACTAGATGATTTTTCTTGAGTCGCAACTCGCTGTGCAATGATGGTCCGATTGTCAATGATATGTGGCTATTATTTGCTGCACTCTTATCTGCTCAAAACGCGTGCTTACTGTGCTCTGGTTCGCCCCACTCGTTTTCCCTGCAATGCCTAAAATCGCCCAACAACAACAGCATATTCTTGAATTTGCATGCTCCAAGGCTGGCTTCGTCCTCTACAAACTTGATCCCAACCCGCAACTGGCCAAATCCAACCCGGAAGCTGCCAAGAAAGCCCTCGCCAAAGCCCTCGAACTCACCAAAGCCAATGTCCTATTCTCCCAAGAGGCTGGAGATGATGTCAACTACGTAGACCTTACGAAAGAGGTCATTCCCGAAATTCGCATTTTTGACTTTGGAGAGGGCATGCCATTCTTCACTCCCCGCTATCCTCATTTGAGGTTTCCAGTGCATACGGGATATACTATTGTGGATAAGGAGGGGATGTACGCCTTCAAACATTTCTTGCTGCCGAGCAATGATTTGGACACACGTCTTCGTGATACTGGGTGCAAAGCGTTGGATGGGAAGACCCCGCTGTTGGGAGAGCTGGTACTGGACAAAGATGGGATTCCTGTGAAGACGGGCAAGGTTTTGTCAAATGAGGAGGTGTTCAAGGCCAAGGCATTGCCAGAATTTACTTCTATATTGAGTAGGGAATACAAGGAAATTCCAGGGGTGGGTGTAGTCTTTTAAGATTTTTGTAATAGTATGGAAAGGTAGAAGAAGATTGATGCAATCTTGGTCTGTTGACAACACAATGGGGGAGGGGATGATTTAATGCTGCTGATAAATTCTCTAACGCGAAATGTTTAATTATTGGGGATTTTCATGGAACATCATTTATGCCAATCTTGAAATTAATCAATATCAATGTCGACATTTATTCGAATCGTCAAACTGCAGCTTTCGCATTGCCATACACGATCAGTAAACATGGCATTCTTGTCCCAGGGAGTTCCAGTCTTACTGATTGATTCCTGCAACTCCTCTTGAACTATTTGAAACGTATCTCCACATCGACAAGGATGGAAGAATACTTTTTCCAGAGTGTCCTCGTCACCAGTAGCGTCATCCTCCTCGTCTGAATTATCTTCATCTACTACGCAGCATAAGTCGCATTCCATCTCTGACAAATTTACCTCTAATGAACCTTTCCACTTCCATTCCTCTCGTTCTTCATTTCGACGTAAAACTTCGTCGTATTTACGCCGTTTAGCCGGATCACGCAAACATTGATATGCTGCCTGCATTCTATGAAATGTTGATGTATTTTGCGTTGATGTTCCTTCTTCTTTTGAGTTTGATGTTTTCAATTCGGTACTTTCAGTTGATGTCAACATCGATTTTTCTGCCTCAGTTTTGCCATTGTCATGTTCATTGTTCGTCTCATCATCACCATCATCATCAATGTCAATTGCAGATAGACCCTCTAAAATTTGTACATCTTCGCTAAAGTCATTGTGACTCTTATTGTTTTCTGAACTAATAATGGGCGGTAGTTTGTCTGGATGGCACCCTATAACCAAAGAACGATATGCTGCTTTGATTTCTTCCGATGCGGCTGTATGTGATATTTGGAGAACATCATAATGGGTTTGTTTGGAAATTGGCAATGTTGGTTTTGACAATGATTGAGAATCTGATGACATTATGATTGAGGCAGAAGGGAAATCCCATTGTATTTGGCTAAAAGAGGATGTGCAGCCGTTGTGAATGGAAGCGCACCAACCAACGAAGAGGCCAGCCTTCTTAGCAGTAGCGTTTGTTGGGGTTAGGGATGGCGGCTCCGGTCGTTAGCCAGGGCAATGGTGTGCTGTATGTTGTGTTCACATCTCAGGTTCATCCATCTCATCTCATGGTGTTGTTCTTTTGGCCGTCTGGCCGCCCGATTTTGCAAGAAGGAATACATACATAGTTTGGCGGGGCCAATATCTTTTTGGATCATTCAGCCCAACACTCGATCGCGAATCGCGATCGATCACGATCGACCACCATCCACCGCGCGCTCCGGCCACCATCACCAGGTTGGTCCGGCTGTGACCAGAGCGGAGACTTTG
>JALLBF010000216.1:0-12026 GCA_036939945.1 Thalassiosira sp. AJA248-18
CTGTTATATTGGCAAAAGAAAGGAGTAGTAGTTAGTTCTAGTGTCCCTTGTCCTATCTAGTTCGAGTGAGCGGTGAAGCAACTGAGGTCTAATGGCCACATTCGACACGGAAAGAATGAAATGAAGCCGGGCGGCGGGCGGGCAGATATCGTACGAAGTACTCTATCTATTCTACGATAGCTAAGCGGCGCACGGCTAGGTATCGTACTATGTTGTATGCAGGATAGGTATCGTACGGATGTCGAATGTAGAGGTTCGCATGCGGTACCTACACATGTCCGTCCATAGCCGTCCATGCATGCTAGCCGGCCGGCCGGCGCTTGCCCAGCATGATAGATCCAGACAATTCAATTTTGGCGGGAAGAAATCAAGATTATTTTACGCCGACCCTCTATCTGCCCCCTATCGTATTGCCCCCCCGCCCCCCGCCGGGAGCCGGGACACCAATGACAATGACGCTTCATTCTCATACAAGACGTACAACAAATAGAAGCAACCATGGACTTTGACGCCGATAGGATATACTACTCGCATCAAAACCTGCAGCAGCAACAGCAGCCAGCGGCAGGAGATGATGATGGAACTGGAACTGGAACAGCAACAGCCACCACCAATGACGCCAGCCGTCGCGGATTGGAAGATGAGGAGGAACGTAACGTGGATAGTGATGCGTTGCGGCGTCATTTTCGAGAGTTTTTGAGTGAGTCGTAGTGTTTGCGGTTGTATTATTGTTCTTATTATCAAAATTTGTGTTTTTTATAGAGTCATGCAATCTAATATTTATTTAACTCTTCGCGATACCAAGGAAATTACCGCCAAGGAGCCAATCGATACATCTACCGCGATCGTCTCCTCCGCATGCACCGTCGTCATCATGCCGCCAACGATAGCACTGCCGATGATGACGATGCCGATGCCGCCGCTGGAGGTGCCGAGGGAGGCGCCGGGGGAGGAGGAGCAGCAAATAATGGAAGCTCACCCTTGGGCACATGGAACCCCAACCAATCCTACATCTACGTCGATCTAGCCCACGTGGGGGAATACGATGCAGCATTGCTCGGGCAATTATTAAATCGACCGGGAGAGGCATTGCCGGTGATGGAGATGAGTGCTGCGGATGCTTTACGGACATTGTTATATGCTGTCAATCGTGGGAATGCCAATGCTGCTGCTGATGCGAGTACTTCGGGGGGCAATGACTTGGAAAACGAGGGAGAGGAAGGAGAAGAGGGAGGAGTTGATGCCGATGGCAATGCTGCCACCACAACAAACAACAACAACAACCTAACACCCCGTCAACTCTTCAGCGGATCCTCCATCCAAATCAACCTCCGCGGCAACCTCACCCCCACCCCACTCCGCTCCATCCAATCCCATCACATGAACACCCTCCTAAAATGTCCGGGAATTGTCATCTCCTGCGCCAGAGTCCGTCCCCGTGCCATGGCACTCCGCATACGCTGTGCGAAATGTCTCGACAGTCGGACAGTCTTTGGAAATTCGAGCGTGAGCGGAACTGCTTCCGCGAGTAATAATACGGCAAATGGACTAGGGAGCTCGTCTGGTCCCTTTTCGGGGTTTAGTCTACCGCCACGTTGTCTTGGTCCGAATCCTACCGAGTGTGGTCCGGCACCGTATGCGGTGCTCCCCGATGATTGTCTGTTTGTGGATCAGCAAACGCTCAAGTTGCAAGAGGCTCCGGAAATGGTACCCACGGGTGAAATGCCGCGGAGTGTTTTGATCACGGTGGAACGAGGGTTGGTCGATCGAGCACCGCCGGGGACGAGGGTGACGGTGTTGGCAATTGCCAGTTTGTTCAACAGTGGAGGAGGAGGTGGCGGTGGAGGAGGAGCCGGGTCCAAACGATCCAATGATGGAGGAACTCGAACGACCTTCCTCCGCGTTGTGGGAATGGAACGCGAATCGTCAACTGCGGACAGTGCGCGTTTTTCGCCAGCGGAGGAGGAGGCATTTCGACAATTATCCCGTAGGCCGGACGTGTATGACATTCTCTATCGGAGTATTGCACCTTCTATTTCTGGATCGTATACCGTGGATATCAAACGGGCGATATTGTGTTTGTTGTTTGGAGGAACGCGGAAACGGTTACCCGATGGTATGAAGCTGCGGGGGGATATCAATGTGTTGTTGTTGGGTGATCCGAGTACGGCCAAGAGTCAATTTTTGAAGTTTGCAACGCGTGTGGCGCCGGTGGGGGTGTATACGTCGGGGAAGGGGAGTAGTGCGGCGGGATTGACGGCGAGTGTCGTGAGGGATGCACGGGGGGAGTTTTATTTGGAGGGTGGGGCGATGGTGTTGGCGGATGGTGGGATTGTGGCTATTGATGAGTTTGACAAGTGAGTACCTGCAAGGAGTTTGTTGAAAAAGGGTGTTCTACAGCTTTTTGAATGTATGATTCAGGCTTAAGGCTTGATCCTTGAAGATTTTGGTAGCTTGGAGAGCAATAATGCTTGGCATTGGTTTTCTCTGAGAGATGTGTCTTCGCCTTGAGCCTCTGTTGTGTGAAACAGTGCTTCTTGACGTACTCAGGTACTCCGAGTGTTTTCAGGCCTGATTGTATAGCTTGCTAGCTGTGGCCTGAGTGTTCGTTGGCAGAGAAGCCTCTGCTCTATTTGTCCTGTTCACTGATCAACACTTTCAACTTTCTTTTCCTCAGAATGCGTCCAGCAGACCGAGTAGCCATCCACGAAGCAATGGAACAACAAACCATCTCGATCGCCAAGGCCGGCATTACCACTGTGCTAAATTCCCGCTCCTCCGTGTTGGCGGCTGCTAACCCGGTCTTTGGCCGGTACGACGATTTGAAGAGCGCTTCCGAGAATATCGACTTAATGAGCACCATTTTGTCGAGATTTGATTTGATCTTTTTGGTCAGGGATGTGCGGGACGAGGATCGGGATAGGATGATATGTCGTCACGTCATGGGGGTGCACATTGGCAATTCGGGTGGTGGCAGGGCAGGCGGTGGAGAAAGTGGAACGGGTGGTGGAGGGTTGGGCGCGTTTGGCGGCATGGGCGGGGATGGAGGTGGAGAAGAGGAATTGATGGCAGCGGGGATGCTGGGCGGGGATAATTTGCGGCAGGCTGCGTGAGTATAAAGTACTTTTGATTTGCTTCTGTCCGCCATGGAATTGATGTCTGAGGACCTTGAAACTAACGGACACTCATGGCAAAATCTCCCCAATCATACAGCAAATCATCCACTGGTGGAAACTCCAACTCGGCAGCGGCCATTGCCGAGAATGCCATGCGAGTGGCTACCACTGGGACGGGAGAGCTAGATGTACCCACTATGAAGAAGTACATTCAATATTGCAAGGCCAAGTGCCAACCGAGGCTCAGTGATGAAGCTGGCGACATTTTGGCCAGTTCTTATGTCAAGATTCGGGATGATGTCAGGAAACGTTGTTTGGAGGTGAGTCTAAAGAATGTCTACGCCCTTGTTATTTTGTCCATGCAACTTTTGATCTCAATGCTCTGCTTGATCGTTCGAATCTCTCAAGGCTGGTGGGCAAGCACAAGCCGCCATCCCGATCACCGTCCGACAGCTCGAGGCGCTCGTCCGCGTCTCCGAAAGTCTCGCCAAAATGCGCCTGGACTCCCGCGTCCAAAGCGAAGACATTGCCGAGGCCCTCCGATTGTTCAAGGTATCCACCATGACGGCCAACTCAGCTGATTCCACTGGCTCGAATGCCGCCGCTGGTTCCAACCGAGGAGCGTCTGGCACAGTCGCGGGGCTCATGTCGGCAGCCATGCCGACTCAGGAGGAGCTCATGCGTGCGGAAACATTCCTCCGCTCGAGGTTGGCGATTGGGGCAGTGTTGAACAAACAACGCGTGGTGGAAGAGGCGGCGGCGCAGGGATACAACGCCATGGTGGTGGCAAGGGCGTTGTCGATTATGGTGGCCAGGGGAGAGGTGCAAGAGAGGAATCAGAGTCGGATGGTGAAAAGGGTTAGGTGATAAGTCATGTGTTGAGAAGAAGGTTGCACCCCTACCCGAGCCATTTTTAAGATTCTGCATTGCTCTTCGGTTAGGTTTCTTGCATTCATGTTATCATAAGTGCATATAATTCTGGGTATTTACATTTTTGGTGAGCAAGCACAATCTAAAGCAATCAGCAGCATCATCCAAGTGCACATACAAGTCAAGCACACGACTTGGGTTTGATAGCTAACCAAGTATCAACGCATAGCTCCTTTACTTCATTTTGGTAGTGCTTGCGGTTCCTACCATAGCTCTCCAACCACACAATACACTACCCAGCACATGATGTGTGCAAAAGCCACCCATTTCACACTCTGGCTGTGTATAATTTCTACGGCCCTATCTCAGGCAGATTTCATGCTAGTTACTATGCCGGTTCCAAGTCCAACCACCATTAGTATGACCATCATACTATTACTTTAAAGTATGACCATCCAAAACATTAATCCAGCCACAGACACATCCAACAGCAGATGCAGAATGTAATGCAGACCGTCAAAGAGAGGTATCCGTCGAAATGACCAGAACAGATACTTTTCGATAATACCTAAGGTAACCAAATTGGCATGGAAAACAAACATACGTTTGTTATGAAATTTAGGGTGTGTTCCTTTTCACAGTGAAGGCTCAAGTCTCAAGTGTATGTTCCTTTAAAATGGGTGTTCCTTTTCACAATACAGTTCCCGCCAAACGGTTGCCCGCCAAATATCCGCGTTCCCACCGATACAAATGTGTTTTGTCACTACACGTCACCTATCACATATGCAGTGTTTGTTATCACCTCCATCAGTGTGTTCGTTTTCGAAGTCACGTGACAAGTGTTGTTCGTTTTCAGGGGGGCTGTCCAATGTGAGACCGACAACACAACAAATGCCTCGTCTGCTCTTCATTCCCCCCCTCCTCACCCCACCCTGGACCTCCCTCCACACTATACAAATCAGTATACTTGGCACATCCATCCCCCGAACCTGCCTGGCGAAATCCCGAACTGACTTGAACCCAATTATTCTCGTCGTCAATGATTGGTGCCCATTGCTGAATGATGCCACCCCCACCACCACCAGCCTTACCACCACTATTCATTCCCAGGAGAGTCGCTTCCGGATCAGGTTCATCCTTATACCCCCCACCATACGGTGGATGATCCGGTCCATTTGGACAAATCGCCTCATACGGACAGGGTATCATCATGCTACTCTGTTCGGAACAAAACACTAGTGCCTGTTCGTACGTGGTTCCATCCCACAGGGCATGTCTAAAAGTGGAAGAGGTGATGCCATGGGTGAGGTCGGGAATGCGAGAGTACCACATTGGTGCATACTTTTGGGTGATGAGTGCATAGGATTTGGCTAGTTCTGCATTTTCTTGGTGGGTGTGGGTTGGGTTGGGTGTGGGTGGTGGAGTGGGATGTCTCTGCAATGGCTCGCTGATGGTTGTTTCTTGCTTGTGTTTCTGTTCTTCCTCCATCTCAGAAAGCTCCTTGTTCCAATCAGGAAGGCTTCGTCTCTTATTCGCTTTACTAACCCCCGAGATAATGGCAATGAGGACGATTGCTAGGATGATCATTCCAAAGGCCTTCTTGACACGTTTGGAATGCAGCCATGCATATTTATATCGGATAATATTCCTCGCACTAGAACTAGAGCGGGGAGTTCCGTACTCTTCATCGACGTACACATCAAATCCATCACCACCACCACCTCCACCTGCTCCCTCATTTTCGTCAGGATTGGTAAAATCACGCAAGCCACCATTGCCATACCAATCCAAATCATTCTTCATTAACAAAGGAGAATCGCTCATCTCCTTATTCGTAAAAAGTACACGATCCTTGTTCATTTCCCCCACTGCCTGTCCTTTGCCACCCCCTCCTCCTTCGCCACCATTGTCCCCCATGTCGCTCACATAATCCCTAAACGAATCCATCAAATTAGCAGTTCTTCTGGACAATTCCGCAGCACCATCCGTAGCACTCCCCACACTGACATCATCGTCATCGTCGCTATCGTAATGGACTTCGAGGGGTTCATTTTCGTCAATTATTTCGTCGGAGGCGGTTGTTAGGTCAACATCGGGAATGTCATCGGCATTAGTAGTCATATCTCTAAGAGAGAGGTTGTTACTCTAAAAAACAACTACATAGGTAGGTACGATACATAACAACTTCTTCAACTAGAGGGTGAGCGAGCCACCTCAGCTTCCCGCCATTCCCCATTTCCGCCCAGAGCCAGAGTATGTAGAGGCGGGCCAACGCCACACGCCACGTTTTACACATTCTTGATCACAGAACAACACCCCTTCCATCCTACCTGCGCATTATTCCGCCCATTCTACCAGTGGTTTGCTTTACAATGAAGACCGTGACAGCCACCATCGGCTGTCTACTCATATCCTCTTGTGCTGCGTTTGCACCCAATAACAGAAAAATGGCTCCATCCTCTCGATCCGCAACGAACGGCGATATTTGCCCAGAAATATCGACGCTACCAGGTAGCCCGGCGAACGAAGTCGCTGTGCTTGCATCTGGATGATTTTGGCACCCTCAGCGTGACTTTCGGCGCATGGGGGGAGTTGTGAATGTAGTGGTGGGGTGAGTTCCATATCGTTCGACCGTCCAACTTCCTTCAGAGCCTTATGCATTCACCTATTGATTTGTTCTTCGCCATTATTTTAGGTACACCGGAGGCAAACAGGAAAATCCAACGTATCAGAATATTATGGACGCTACCGAGGCATTCTTGGTAGAGTTTGACCCTTCAATTATTTCCTATGAGGAAATCTTGGATGAAGTAAGATGCCGTTTTCCTTTTTGTGCAACCTGATTCTTTGCATAAATGATGCGTTGCTCATTAATTCTTGTTCATATCCCATGCGCAGTGGTCGGATCAGCATGCTCCCTACTACCCATCCAAATGTCAATATCGATCAGCTATATTTTATTGCAGCGAGGAGCAACGCAATGCTGCCCTGAAGAAGGTCGAAGAGTTGGGAAAAGGTGGCGAAAGGAAAGTGTATGTAGATTTGGAGCCAGTGTCTACCTTTTACAGAGGAGAAGAATACCACCAAGATTTCCTTGAAAAGCAGATGAGTGCCCGTGCTCCTATGTTTTAATGAGAATAGACAAATGAATAACATCTGAAGTGATGACTGATCAGTTGAATGGGGCTATCCTGAGAATGACGGTTTCTTCTTGTCCACTCAACACATTTGATGCAAGATGGATCCTGAGATATTGGAGCCTCGTAACAAATTGATGCGACATATTCACCTCGATAGAGACACTGCACTAAATAAGTGCAACTACCAATCTGAATTTGAACAACTTGCACAAGTTATACTTTCCTAGTACTACACATAGTTTAGGTATCTTTAAGGAAGAATTGCTTTGATACAGTGTATACTCAATTGTGGCGGATTACTTTCGCTGGATGTACGGTATGGTGGATGCCACCTTGGCTGTAGATGTTCTATAAGGCGTCGTAAGTGAGATAATTATTCTTTCAATCAGCCCAAACTATACAGAGGAGTGTGAAGTACTATCTTTTGAAGGCTGATTTAGAGGTTGCTAGTATCAGCGGTTAATGCAAATACTAAGAGGTCCTCTCTCTCTCGGCTGATCGGAAGGCAGTCATTCTCTTTGCTTCAATCAAAGGGGACAATACATGAGTAATGATGCGGGAATCAGCGATTGCTAGCATTGACGGACAGTCAATGCAAATACTAAGAGGTCATCTCTCTTTCTCAAATCACGTAGAGATATGCGTACCTACATTGAACGGTCAAGGGAAGCGAAGCAATCCAACGATCTCATGGCGGAGAAATCCAACAACGTGTAAATTTAGACAAATCAGTTACTGACGAGTGTACTGATCGGAAGGCATTCATCATCTTTGCTTCAAGGTAAATATTTACATTCTTAGGTATCTTCACAGTAATAGTGCAGCCCCTTCCAGCACACAAGTGAAAGTGCTATAGCAGTCGATGGCTTTCTTGGACGAGATGCGCTCGGATCAGGCGGACCGACCTCCGCGGAAAATTGCAGCTCTCTCTGCTGCCAATTGGTTCTCTCTTGACAGAGGTTCTCCAGTGGCTGTTGGTATAATTCTCTCTTGTACCAATAGGTTCTCTTGTTGATAGTAGGGAGGCTCTTGCTAGGTTCTCTCTATGACCAAAAAATAGCCCCTCTAGATTATTGTTTCTGGGCTAGAGCAGGATAGGAAGGGTTGCAGCGCTGAGGTGGCAGTAGGAGGCAGTAAGGCAGTACCCAAATTGGTCTAGAAAACAGCCCCCCCCCCCCAAACGTACACAGTCATTGCGAAAGGCCTTGAAAACGTACACAGACATGAGGCTGAATACGTGCTTGAACACGGACCTCATGCTTCACCACGTGGACACAACGCACAACAAGCACAACACGCAAAACACGCACAACCCGCGATACATCACACACGCAACAATCAACAGCATCATCGCAATCATCGTCGTCGTCGCGAACGCATGCGATTGCTCTATCTCTCATTGGTATTATTAAAAAAAAAATAGCATCCACCATGATAAATCATCCCATCCTCCAAGCATGGTTCGAGCGGCACATGGACGGAGTTTGTCGCAAAAGAACTCATCGACAAATTCGGCGTCGCAACCAGAAGATTTGAAGCTCCTCCTTGCTGAAGAGTGGGAAGGGCTTTTCTCGCAAGAAAAGCCCATCATCAAGCGGCACTGAGCATTGTTGTGTCTTATCATCTAACAGCACTACAAAAAATACCTACTATTTTGAAAACAGACCGACCGATTGAAAACAGACACAGACACCCGAGACCCCCTTGAAAACAACCACAGACATGAGAGTGAATACAGACTGGAGTCAGTTTTCTAGACCAATTTGGGTAGGCAGTAAGTAAAATAGTATAGTAATTTAATTTATTGCTGTCTTTCTTCGCCTTCTTCTGCAATGATTGGTACTTACGTAGGAATAGTAGGAAGCGAAATATCTCAAATCAATCATGGGCCAATCCTGCATGATTCTGATGGAACCCCGAGCAGATCTGTTGAAGCCGTGACCCTCTATCCACTTCTGCAAAACACCCTGTTTCCTTGTCGAGGGTACTTATCTCGATTTGCCATTTTTCAGTTTGGCAACATTGCACGAGGCATACTATCAACATCATGCTGTTAGCCAAAACTGGTGTTACAAAAGCAGGCTACTTGCTCAAGCGGCAGAGTCCTTCTTCGAAGAATAACCAGTGGAGATCATACTTTTTCGTACTTAACGATCATTGTCTCAGCTATTGCTCGGAGAAGCACAACTTTGAACGGCCTGACGGCAACTTACTTCTAAGGTCAGGAACAAGAGTCTACCAGCAAAATGACGAGCCAGCGGTGATTCGAATAGAAACAGGATTTGAAGTGCTGCTCCTTAAGGGGAAAGACATTGCAGAAACGAAGGAATGGAAAAGGTGAGCGCAGCGATATTCTCTTTGCATATTTACTAGGACTAACTGGAGTCTCACCCGGTGCTGTTATCCGAAAGAGCCATTCATTCAAATGTAGGGCCTAGGCTGGCTGAACTTGCTCGAGGGCAATTCAGAGTGAAGGGCAGAGGAAGAGCCAAAGACTATTTCCTTATGTTGCACAGGGAATGCATTACTTGTCACCCTTCATTTTCTGAAACTGTGAAGATTGTCAACATATACCAACTATCGGAATCGAGCTCTTTCGATGTGAAGGGCGACAGCATTGAGTTCAAGAGTGGTACGAAAGGAGACGAGACTCTGCTAATTACGGCAAATAACGATATCGAACACCAACATTGGTAAGCTCCCTGTTCTCAAAAAAATCTGTTCAGTTTGTACATTACCTATTCTGACTAGACTGGCTCTCTGCAGGTGCTACGCATTGGACATAGCTATCGCAAGACTAAAGAAAGGAGCTAGCAAGGTAATTATATGTTATCTATATGCATCTCAACAAATCTCTGTCGGCTCTAAGTCTCAGACGAAGCTCACTAATTGCTTCTCACTTTACAATGTAGACTATTATTCCACCTCCCAATCTGCCTGTGCACAGCGGGGCCCTGCACTGTATGGATACCACATCCATGAAATGGAAGAAAAAATATGTTGTACTGACTGAAGACAGTCTTTATATGCATGGGCACAGAACAGTAGGATTTGACACTCCACAACAATACGAGCTCACACCGAATAGCATGATCTTTTCTACTACGTTGAAAGAACATAGCTTCGAGGTGAGTTGGCGTTCCATACCTATGTTATCTGTTTCTCTCAAATCCCCAAATCTCTCTCGCAAACTCACACTGTGGCAGCTTGTTTTGTTCTCTGAGTCAATCCATCTTAAGGCATCTTCGGATGCAGAGAGAGGAGAATGGTTATTTGTTCTCCAGAAGTTGATTCCCATGTCAAGCTACGACGAAGGCGATCCATTGCAAGTCGCATCGCTGGAGAAGGAGCCCGAGGTCTTTGATACAGAATTTCACTCTGAGAGCTCCCCGGGAATTTTGTTGGAAAGACGCGGTAATTGGGCCATTGCAGCTCTTGTGTCAGAATCGCTCTCGAGAAAAGTCTGCCAGGTGGGTATCACTCCAATATTATGTAATACCTAATATTGCATACAATAACTAATATCCTATTCGTATTTCTATCCCAGGGCTCGGTCTTGTCCAAAATCGAAGGAGAACCAATTTTGATGACAGGATTTGACTCTGTGGTCACCAAATTGGGGTATTGGAAAGCACCCCTGCGGCTGACTTTTCAGCTTAGTCCGAGAAAGATGGGGTGGCTTACGCTGATGGTCAAAGAAAAGGGCAGAAGCTGGCTGACTATGAAAGGACCAAAACACAAAACATCACATGAGGCCGGAATTGCAGAAAAGGTATATGCGACTCTGTCTTCTGGGGTGATGACATTGTTTACAGTAAAAAGAGATGGAAAAAGTAAGAAACGAGCTTTCAGTCTCTATGGCTCAGCAATTGGACTAATGGAATCAAATCGTGTAAACGGAAACAAACATTGCTTCCGCGTCCTTGATGGGACCGAGCCCACCATTTTACAAGCGGAGAGTCACGATGGGGTAAGTTTCACAATCGCAATTTGAGATTTCTGCTGCTTTGCACCCGTGTTGAGACTAATAATCGTGTTGGTCCCATTGCAGATGATGGAATGGTGCACATCAATAGCACATTCCATCAGTATGGAGAACGGCGGAGGGCTTCTACTCGATAAGGAGAAGAGAGCATTGGCAAAAGACGGGTTCTGGTTAAGCGGTAACGAGTTTCCTACCCCAAGCATCTCCGCAGCACCTCCTGTCATTCGAGGTTTGGACAACGAGGACGCTGCGAAGTCAATTGTCTTTACTAAGCCCATCAAAGAGCTCCATCTAGTGTCGCCAGAGAGCAGCGGAGATGTTACCAGATTGGAACCAATCACTGAGAAAATTAATCCAAGCAAACTGGATATTTCCCATGCAACAGAAGCAACTGAAACTATGGAAGCAAATACTACTTTTGATCCTGTTGATATATCTCAATCTATGGAAGACTTTGCACGTAACTTCTTTGTCACCACCGTAGACACATCAATGGGTGGCACACTGAAGAAGAAAAATTTTCCAGTCCAAGCACTGAGGACCGAATCTCCAAAGCCATGGCTAACGATCGATAGAGTTTCAAGCAGCGCTTCGTCTTCGGAAATCTTCGAGAAGGTCAGCGATTTCGATGTTTGTACGCACCTTCACGGTGAAGACTTCTCCAAGCTCCTTCAATTTACTAAAGAAACGACAAGCAATAGCACACCAGTGGGGTGAAGTGTTTATGAATCAGGCTATGTGTTGATGCGATTGATTACCAAGCAATGCTATAAAGCTATATTGATTAATTTAGTATCAAACTTTCGAGAATGGTATGTGTTGGCTGCGTCAGTGAGTTTGCTTAGATTATCATAACTATTCATGTATATGTTACTTAGTACCCACCCATTACCATCATCGATAATAAAACAAAGT
>JALLBF010000217.1:0-12028 GCA_036939945.1 Thalassiosira sp. AJA248-18
CAACTAGTTGGCGACCAGTTGGCAACTGGTTGGCGACCAGTTGCCAGGCGTTCTTGTGCGAGCTCTTTTTTATAAAAAAATAGCTTACGTACGTAGAAGTACCCGTACGTAGGTAAATCCAGGATCTTGCAGATAGCTGTAGCCATGATATTGAAGTATTTAGTCAGGTGGGGTTACGCTTAGGGTTAGTCGTGGACAACTTCAGATACATAATCTCTTTTATTTCACGGATCCTTGACTACCTTAGCTTGAAAAATTCTTGGGCTTAGATGACCAGCCGACTCGTTTGTGAATTACTTGGCGAAGGAACTCATAACAAGTCCATTCACGAATGTCCAGAAATCTCCTTCGCGCGTGGAGCCTTTTTCAGGAATCCTTTTGCACATACCAGTATTGAGGTTTTGCAAAGGTCGTTGGGCAGTTGAATAGAATGAAACAACGACCCGGTTGTAGGAACTCAATTGAAACCTCATTCACGAACTGACGAAATAGAATACAATAGTTAGTTACATTACGATATGTACCTACCAGCGCAGCGACGGACACTCTAGGTACCTATCGTCTCTCGTACCGCGCTACATGTCTTAATCCTCCACATGTTGTAGGTATGGTAGGTACGATACCTACATCTACATATCTACCGAAGCTGTTGTTCATAAAAAAAATATAAAAAGAAAATAAAGGTGAGATAAAAGCCGGGGAGAGATGAAGCTTGCTCTGCTGCCTCTCTTACTTGATGACTGTAATCGGGGGGCGTGCTGACTGCTGAGATCGTCGGCGAGAGCGAGCTCCGCCGTCTATGTAAGCTTATGATGTCGCTTGTTCGTCAATGTAATCGAGTTTGTTCTCCATGGTCTTCGGAATGACTTTTTTCACTGGAAAACATCTGATACTGTCTGACTAATAGTTTCCTCGTATGTTCTCTACTTCGTACTCTTTAGTTTACCAAACAGCAATAAGCTCTCTCTGCGCTCATCAAGTTGAGTAATCTCCATCGACGACGATATGCGTCTCATTCTTATCGCCCCAACCATCCTGTTGCCCGGCGCACTGGCATCATCGGTGGCGAATCCTCCTCATCAGGATAATGACAGCGTGACCAAGGTTAGCCTTCGTGGCAGCGGCGGCGGTCGCTCCTCCTCATTCACCTCCAAGCTTCTCGCCGAAAAAATGTTCCCAAAGACAACCAACTTCCAATCCTCTGATCCCTTCGCCGACATTGCCCGCTCCGGGATCGATCGTTCCCTCTCCAACATCCACATCGAATCCGAGTTCAACCTCCCCATGTCCCAAGAGCAGCTTGATGCCATATCAGAGTACATTTCCGAATACAGCGTCGATGGCAATGACGATGGGACCAAGATGTGCCCCTTTGATTATGAAGGCGACGTCGAACCCGAAGACGATAGTGGGCGTACTCTCATGGGAGAGATGGACATGGACCACGAAATGGAGCACAAGCACATGGCGTACGTTGAATCTTCATGTAACTCCATGCTTCACATGGCCACCTGCGTCGACTGGTCCACCTGGATCAACGGCACCGATCTATCGACCGAGGTCAAGATTCCCTGCGGAGAATGTGTCAAGCTCGATGCCTCCCCCACCCAACCTCTCTATGGCACCACCCTCAACTTTGGGGAAGGTCTCAACATTGTCGGAAAACTCATCATCCCCAACGATGCCAACTTAAACATTGTTACCAAGTATGTCTTTGTGCAAGGCGAGCTTATCATGCCTGCGCCGGTGGAGGGGAGTTCTACGGGGATTAGCTCGATTGAAGAAGGTAATCGGGTCAAAATTACTTTGTATGGTACGGAGGATTTGACCTTTGTGCCGGATAATTCTACGGATAATGGGCATATGACTGGGGAGGGTGTGAGTGCCAAAGCCTTTGTGGTTGCTGGAGGTAAGAGATTTGTTTGTTAGGTGGGGGTTGGCGTTCCCTTGTTACATCATTTTTTCATACGAAATATGATTTTTCACACTCTCGCCCTCTCTAACTCGTTCTATTCACTCCCCACAATATATCAACTCTCTCATAATAATAGGCAGAGTTGACATTCGAGCCCTTGATCCCACATGTCCATCCTGGGTCAAACTCCAATCCATTGAGTACGGTCAGCCCTTCCCCAATGTTGCCCTCGGAAAGAATGCTATCGAATCATCGACGTACAATAACGCCGGCTCTGGTCCACTAACAGCAGTGGATGGAATTGAGGAGACTTATACGCATACTAACTGCTTCCAGGGAATGAAACAATGGTGGAAGGTGGACTTGGCGGATGTGTACACGATTTCGAGCATCAACATTGTGAATAGGCTCAATTGTTGTGGCGGAAGGCTTCATGATTTTGACATTTGGTTTTTGGACGAGGATGAAAATGTTGTCGATTCTATTTATGCTGCGGGTGGTAATGGTGACAGGAAAAAATATACTGCTGGTAAGTAGAGGGTGTATCTATATCGCATATTATGTCTTGTTGTTTCATACATGTTGCCATATACCTTTGAGTCATTTTGATTATAAAGCAGCTCACACTCTTTCTTGCATTGCCTTGTATTTAACTATTTTTTCCTCCATCAGGCTTCGTCAATGCCCGTTATGTGAAAATTCAGCTCCGAGACGAGGACTGCCTTCAGCTCGGCGAGGTCGAAGTGTATGGCTTCCTAGCTGCTGATCCAATGCCCATCGAGCACCTTGACATCCTAACTGTCGGCGAAGATGCTGCTCGGTGCTGGTCTACCAAGGGCTCACGTATCCTTCTCACCTCCGATACATATGAATGGGCAGACAGCCACACGGAAATCGTCGCTGATGTTCCCGCGTCACCTGGTACAGACAAGATACACATGCTCCCCCTGCTCAAGAAAAAGACTGCCGCCGATCAAACCTTTGGGTATCCCGACTTTGCCGTTGAGGTCGCCTTGCTTGATCGCTCTTTGGTGATTGAGGGGGCTAAGGATACTGGGGAGTTTGAGACATTTGGTGGTCACTTCATTGTGTTGCATACGCCACATGTGCATCAACACCTCGAGGGCGCTCTGTTGCAAAACATGGGACAGCAGGGGTAAGTACCATACCATCATATTATGTAACACATTTTTTTGTCAATGACATCTAAAGCAAAATCCATGGTTATCATTGTATTGTCCCTTCCAGCAAACTTGGTAAATACCCGTTGCACTTTCACATGAGTGAGTGTGTTCATGGCTCAACGCTCAAGAAGAATGTCATCTGGGAGTCCAACCAGCGCTGTGTCGTCATTCATGGATCTCACAATGTCACCATTAGTGAAAATGTGGCATACGATACCCAAGGCCATTGTGAGTTCGTCATTGTAAAAAATATTGTACTTTGAGTCTCCGGTGTGGTTGTCTCACATGTCGTGCTCAACTATTTCAGGTTTTATGCTCGAGGACGGAGGGGAGTATGACAATCAGTTCTTGTACAACCTGGGAGCCAAAACGAGAAAGCTTCCACAGGACATTATTCGTACGTGACAGTGTATTCTCGGCTGCATCAAACTTTCCCCATTGTCAAGCCTAATTTTATGTTGTAATTACCTCACACACTATAGGACCTGGCGAAACTGACCATCGTCCATCAACCTTCTGGATCACCAATCCATCCAATCATTGGATCGGAAATGTTGCCGCTGGCGCCGAAAACGGACCTGGCATCTGGTTTGAGCTAAAGCTGCGTGGGGACTCAGCGGATTTGGAGATCAACCTAGGAGTCAACCCCAAGAATCTTCCTCTCGGAACCTTTGATGATAATACTGCTCATTCAAACAGCTTTCGTGCTGGTATTACCACTTAGTGAGTAAATTCCATAGCATGCTGTGTGCTTCCACGACGCTTTTCTACTCACTGTCTTTGCTCTGGCTATGGTATATCGTAATGCCCTCTGATATTGTATACGACTTTAGTCAAACGGGATACCTTGCACCTCCAGGAACAACATGGAACAATATCAAATCTTTCAAAAACAAAGGTTAGCCATCACTTAGACACTGTTTTGTCGTGGACCATGTAACGTACTCATCATCCTCTTTTGTAACTTTAAAACACTTTCACCAGGCTCCGGACTCTTCCAGCATGGCACAACAAACATTGTGTTGAAGAACGGAATCCTTGCTGATAATAGGGAAGCAGCACGGAACTTCCATCATGATCGGGCGGTATATGACGGTGTTGAGATCATTGGAAGGAGCGAGCACGTTCAATCAATGATTGACCAAGGTAGACTTTCAGCATCTTGTTCTCAGGCCGGGGGCATTTCGATTCAGCCTAATGAGGGGATTGGTGTGAGTTTATGTCTTCTTAAATGTTGTTGTTGGTAAATGGTCATCTGTCATACTTAAATGGCTGTCTCTGTTCCTTTAGCGTGGCACAACCATCAAGAACTCCCTTTTCTCTGGCTTTGACTATGGTTGCACGGGCGGCAAAAATTCTGGAATATTTGTTGAGCATGACCAGGTGCGAAATGCAGTATTTGATGCTGCACCTACTCTCACGAACAACACTTTTGGATCGAGTGACAAGCAAATCTCTGCGTGCCTGTCAATCAACAACTCACCTGACGGCTGGGTGAGAAACATTGCGATTGAAGACGATGGCAGCATGAGTGCCACAGCCCAGCCTGGCTTTTTCATCCAAAATGAAACGGCCATCACAAATTTCATCGACTCTGCCTCATGTCAAGCTGTTGAAGATTCCTGTCTTCTTTTTTGTGCGGGAGCATGTCTTCGTCTCGGCATTGTTTCAGTGAGTCAAGATCTCACTACCCGGGGCTTTAACATGATCATTCAAGACGGAGCAGTGTCGGCGACTGTTCTCCGCGGTCCCATTTGGTTCGATGAAAAGCAAAATCATCTCAGTGCTCAAATTCCACTTGTCTTACCAACCCCTACCTCTGGAAAGTACACAATCACTTTCACTGATGGGAATAATCAGCCTGCTTGGCCTGGCTATGCAACACTTTCCCTAGAGCAGGAGCCAGCTTGCTCTGGTGGCCTTGCTGATTCCTCTCAAGTAGAGTTCGTGAAGCCTCTGCCTGATGACCGGTGCGAGGACCTCTTCCACTATGACAACTACGCAGAGGGCATCCATGGCTGGCAGAACTTCTTCAGTGGCATGGATATTACTGAGGAGGGAGAATCTTATATTATTAGCACCAAACGCAGAAAGAATGATAGAGGACATGTCAATCTTTCACGTACCCTTGATGTCTCATGCATTGCAGGTCTTGGCGGTCGAACATATACTATTTTTGGAAAAATTCGCATAACTGACGCTAGTGGGAATTACGTCGAATCTGATGGCACATCAGATCTCTCGCCCAAGGTTTCCCTAATCTTTGATGGGTTGAAAACTGAGTCTTGGTATCTTACAACGAATGCCGATGGATCATGGGCTGAATTTAGTCGTGATATTACACTACCCATTGACTCGAGTTCAGCCTGGAAAGCTCGAATTATCATCGACAAGTCCGAAAAGAATGAGTTCCACATTACTGATTGGGGCATGACTCTCACCCCCAGTGCCGCTCCAACTGTAAGCCCAACTGGTTCCCCTACACAGGCGGTAAGAATACACATCATAATGAGTTTGTTTGAACTTTGATACCAGCTCACCCTCGTCTCCTTTTCTTGTAGCCAACCACTGCCCAGCCCACTGGGAACCCAACAAAATCACCTTCGAAGACTCCAACCATCAGCCCAACAAAGCTACCAACCATGTCGCCCACTACCGCTGCGCCTATCACTCCTTCTCCTACTGACCATCCTGTCACAGCTGCTCCTGTTACCGCCACACCTACAAACTTGGCATTGAATGGCTTTGCTTCAGCTGAATCGGAATGTTATGGAGGTTTGTTTTTGGCTTCTATTCTATGACTTTAGTACTGTTATATTTGTGTGCATGCTAACATGTTCATCGTGCTTTTACCTGCGTTCCAGGTTATGCCTACAAGGCAATTGATGGAAGTTCTTCTGCAACCCACTCTTGCTGCAACAGTTTTGGAACCTGGCTGATGGTGGATCTTGGCAAAGACACGTGAGTTTCTGTCCTCTGTTTGGGGAATTTTTTTATTGGGATGCTTTGATGCTGACTCATGAGTTTTCTTGCTTTCTCCCCTTGGATGCAGTGTGAACTACATTGACAATATCGTCATAAAGAATAGATCCAGCGCTTGCTCTCGTTTGAGGAAGTTCTGGGTTGAGGTTTTGAACTCTGCCAATACTGTTGTTTTTTCAGAGTATCATGATGCTTCTGTTGGATGTAATGGAATTAGGACATTTACTCCGGCCCCTGATACTCATGGCCGATATGTTCGTTTGAGGTTCGATGTGAGTATCTATCTATTTTCATTTCTTGTATCATTTTCATTCATTGCTCTGTCATGTGCTCAAAAAGTGTTCGTGCTGACTTCTCAAGGATTCATACAAAGAGTGTTTGCATGTCTCAGAGATTGAAGGTGTGTTGTGGTGTTGTAACAATATCAACAATCTGTTTGCATTGCATTTGTCTTTCGAAGTTATATGCATGACACTGATAAACCGCCCTACTTGTTCACTCTATGATTTCAGTCTGGGGCTATCCCATTGAACTCCCTGTCGGTCAACCAGCCATTATCGAGATGGCCTTGAACCGGCCCGCCACGGCTTCTTCTGTCTTGGGAAGCAATCCCGCATCGAAGAGTGTTGATGGTAACGTCAATTCTATTCACCACTCACAGTGCAGTGATGCTGGAGGACCATGGTGGATGGTCGACTTGGGTGTGGAATCTTTTGTTCAAGATGTCGTCATCACCAACCGAAAGGACTGCTGTGGAGGGCGATTAAGGGCTGCCTTGGTTGAGATATTGGACTCTGACCAAAATGTGGTTGAAAGTCGAGCCATCACCGGATCAGTTGGCAATGGACACATCGTGCAAAAAGTATTCAACGAGGGCACTTCGTTCGGTCAGTATGTTAAGGTATCCATGTCTAGGCAGGATTGTCTACATATGGCAGAGGTGGCTGTGAATGGGTGAGTTTTATTAGACGGGAAGAGCTGATATTGTCGATTTTGTTATACTGCTTCATCCTTATTAATATTGTATAACCCTCTGCTTCCATTCTACAGGTATCATACAATGGCTCATCCCACAACTTCACCAACACCCACACTATCTAATCTTTCCCTCGGAAAGAATGCTATCGAATCATCGACGTTCAGACACACCGGGGGGGGCCCACTAGCAGCTGTGGATGGAGTCGAGGCGACTTATACGCATACTAACTGCAACGAGGGATTTAAACAATGGTGGGAGGTGGACTTGGCGGATATGTTCACGATTGTTTCTGTGCATATTGTTAATCGCCTGGATTGTTGTGGCGGAAGGTATGTAATTTTGAGAGACTTTTTTGACTAGTTGGAAATGCACTTCTAACGGACATTGTGTCTTCCTCCTACTTTACGTTGAACTCCAGGCTCCATGACATTACCATTTACTTTTTGGACGAAGACAAGAATGAGGTAGACTCGATCGTCAGTGCGGGTCAAGTGGGCGAGAGGAAGACATTTCCAGTTGGTGAGTCGTGACTTTGACTTCTAATCAATTTTATATGTGTTTGCATCATTCTCACACTTTTTGTTCTTTCATATTAATGTTAAGGCTTTGCCAATGCGCGTTATGTCAAAATTGAACTCGGGGACTTTGACTGTCTCCAATTGGGAGAGGTCGAGGTGTGGGGCTTCTAACATTGTTCTCCTGCTCAGCGTTTATAATCATCGTGTTTAGTGGGGATAGGACGAAATATCAAGCAAGCCTCGACAAAAGCAAAAAGAAAAATCTATGTCGGGTTAGTTGCATTTTCTCCCTTTGTCTCATATAGGAAATGTGTCGAAGTTTGATGATATTAAACTAAGAATACAATTAGAGACCACTTTCACCTGCATTCCACTATTAGATAAATCTTTTTCTTTGACTGTCTCCAATTGGGAGAGGTCAAGGTGTGGGGCGTCTAACTTTGTCCTCCTACTCAGCTAGCTCAGCGTTTACTGGATGCACCGCTTTTATTGTCGTTGTGTTTAGAGTCTAATACATTATTAGCCTGTGTTCAATCAGTCACATCATCCTTACTGAAGAAGCTGGTGGTTCTAGCGATAGCCCCAACGAGCATTCTATCAAACAAGGCTCGTCACATTATGTGCTCATACTGAACTCCGTTAGCTTAATCTATATTTTTTTACATTTGCAACAGGTGCAACTGTTTACCACAATATCATCGTAGCTCATCTTATGACTTTCGAACGAATAGTACTCAACCCAATGGTCTTTGTGTGTTTGTAGGATTTGTCCGTCGGCGCCTTTGATCATCGCTCCGGTTATATTGGTCCTGCTGCACTTACCATTCTTGTTTTTTGCATTGCTTCCCACCCAGTTTTATGCTCTTTATATTTTTTGATGTGACTAACACCAAAAAACTTCCCAACTATACGGGTCTGTTGTTGGTTGTGTTGGCTCTGATGATAACCTTTCCAGCACTCTGGATTCGTGCATTCTTGACCCGTGATTCAGACAAGGAAAAAATCATTCATGCCTATGAAAAATTTTCCATGGCCTTTGCTGACCGCTCCATCACCCCAAGGATTTAAATAGCGGCTAACTTTTAGTGCATTTTTGTTTTTGTGTTAGATCTTACCCTTCAGAGAGTCCCTAGCTGTGGGAGGTTGGCTACCTATGCTTGCAAAATTCTCTGCATACCTCTTTGCAGGTAATTTTGTTCTCAGCGTGACCAGTGATAGCATATTTCCTATTGCCAAAGGTTCATCATTATATTACTCTCATCATCGGTCTCTCCATCCTCATATCTCCTCGATGTCGTCTTGCATTTGATTCACGAACCAATAGTCCCCCCCCCTCGCTCTCTCCCACCTTCTCCTAGCCTGATATTCACATCGGCTCAATAAATACTTCGATCGTTTTATCCGAGGCTTCTTCCGAGGTTCGATTTGCTGGCAAAATGTCTCCGCATACGTTCATTATCCCTCTGCAGACATTTGTACTACTCAGCGTGACACGTGGTTGCATTTCCTATTGCCAAGCTTCATCATTGCTACCATCATCGGTCTCTCCCAACCTCACACTCTCCTCGCTGTCGAATTGCATCTGCTTCACAAACCACTTATTCTTAATCGAATCATCATCCGCCCCCCCTTCATCATCTACTCCTTCTCTCTCCAAACTTCCGGTAGCCTCATCTTCGATTTGCATTCGCTCCATAAATAAGTCCACCGCTTTCTCCGAGCCTTCTTCGGACTTGAGTCGTTGAAACTGTTGTGTCTGATCTAGCATGGCAGACAAGAAGGCATTTTCTGCATTTTGCGCGGCATCTTGCAGCTCCTCATTTGTTGGTATTTCTGCACCAAACATGTCTTTTTTGGTGTTTCGCAATTCACCCAAGAGTGATTCATTCTCGTCATCGTTATCATCACCCATATCGTCGGATGGGTTGTTTTGGGAGTGAAGTAAGATGACGGCGGGGCGGGTACACATCATGGTGGCGGTGTTTGAATATGGGACATCGGATGCGATGAATGCGTGTGCGAAGGTGGCAATGGACGTCATCGCCCATAATGCCAAAGAATAGCATAACATCGTTGACGACATTTTGTTGTTGGTTGAGTTGGTGAGCCCCGATGCCCATCCCACCTTCGTACCCCCCCCCGGCCGGGCGAACCCCCGCCCCTCCTTCCAATGCAACAACAGACCGAAGCCACCACAGATCAGCCCACAGGGCGGTCGCACAGCCCCCCTGAATGCTGAACGAAGAAGCGGCCACCATAACCACCTGCCACCACGCTGCCACCACCCACCATCCACCATCCCGCCCCGGACCACCCACCACTCACCGTTTTTGTTCTATTCAATTGCGCCACAACATCTCTCGAGAGATAATTAAACAAATCTCCCTGTCCCGCGCTGCCCGGCTCACTGCCTCATTGCGAATAATATGGTAGATCTGTTTGGTGGAGCAATAGCGACTTCGGTCCCATCAACATGGCGTGACGTTTCTCAAGTGCGTCAAGTTCCAGGTAAGCAACGCTACAATAATTTACATCTATCATTCACATGGCCACGTTTTTTGTCATTTGCTTTTCTCCTCTCTTCTCTCAACGACATCGACCCGTCAAAATATCAGACAACCAAGAAGTCTTCCAAGATTGCATAGAGGCATCAGGTGCGGTATTGGTTGTAGAAATTCTCGAATGCCAAAAAAACGTCGAGAATAGTGATGCATGCGCCTTCTTCTTGAAAGATTTAGCAGACGCCAACGAAGCTTTTCTGGAAGATCAGTGTATCCATTCTGGCCAGGTTGTGGATCTAGATCAGGATGACAAGAAAAAAGAGAAGCTTTTTCCCAATTTTTCATTACCCGCTTCTTTGCACACGTCTCAGCTACACGCTTGTATCGCTCGAGGGTCCCAAAAGGTAGCGCAAGGCAAAGGTTCCACGAGTAATGCACATTGGATTGATGTGGAAATTTGTGCGCTGAGGTTGAAGTCTGTAGAAACTGATCTTTTGTTAACATTGAGTATACCAAGGAAGGCAAACAAAATTGAGGGAATGGAGGCAGAACATAGCGATGTGTTCAAAGGCATATTGTCAAGTTTTAATATCAATGATTGGAGTCTATTTGGTTGAGCTCGAATTGATCATTGTTATATTATTTGCAAAATTATTGTTACTTCCCGTAAAATATAATATTCACATCAAATTTGTGTGCGAGTACCAGGGAAGTTTAGAGTAAAGATAAGCAATGGCATTGATGCAGTAGCCACGATCAATTGAGCTCTGTTACCCTCAACATTCTTTTCGAAGAGCAGACTTCTAATAGTCGGGTACCAAGAATTGGTCTTTGGCCGCCACAGCCGAACCTTCGTTTGGGAATCAAATCATCTCACCAACATAGGCCAAGGAAGATGACTGGTTCTGTGGCTCAATTGAAATTCGAATGGGTTTGGAAAGACTGAGAACCCTACAGATAGCGGCATCCTGCTGGGTATCATATCGGGTGATAGTTGTGGTATTATGTGCATATGCTCGCTGGTTTTGGCATTGCAGAGCCATTCAACTCCGGAGGTGCACTAGAATAGAGTATTATGGGTGAGAAGCCATTGGTATTTTTGAGATCATTATTTCAAAAGTTATAAGTTGTGTACAGCTGACATAAAATTCGACAATGAAGGCAAACTGGGGCACCACCAACAGGGAAACCGAACAAACCTATCTACATCTCTTCCTGTATCAAAATCTTAGCAAATGCACCCGTTCCTATTTAATGAAAATGCATATTGTACTTCTTCTGGCAAACAGCTCTCAAGGAACAATGAGCTTTCGATCTTGATGTGGACACTTGAAGAGGAGGGCGTGTGTGCATCACTGGAGCACCAAGGGAATAGTGAAATTGGATGACTCGAACATGCAGGATCTTCAGATCGACCTGGCTTTGAACTGGTCCATACAGATATTACATTTTTGTTGTACATGTAGGCGGCACTGATGCCAATTGTCTAGGTCCCTACTGCGACCATTTGTTGAGCCACACACGGACGAAACGGTACGCCGTAACTTGGAGACGCATTCAGAGTATGGACCGTATGGAGCCCTGATCGATGATGAAGATCGTGATGGTGATGGCCATCATCACTGTCACGAAGGCGACCGAAGCGTGATCGAAGACGAGGAAGATACAGGAGTTCTGGTGGCTCCAGCATGCCAGTTCTGCTTATTTTATCTCGGTTGTCACAGGTGTTGCTGGCCTTCTTGCCTTGCCTACTCATTATTGGTATTTTGATATTTGAGTTGAAGCTCTCTCTTCATTAGATAGAGGTGTAAAAGATATTACTTAATTATTACCGCTGATTACAATATTATTACTTCGATTTTCTTGTGCAATCCAGACGAAGACCATACCTATACACTGGTGTTCACTAAGTAAATCCATGTAGGGTAGGTATCTAACCTTTTCACATA
>JALLBF010000218.1:0-12002 GCA_036939945.1 Thalassiosira sp. AJA248-18
TTCAAAACAATTGAAGTATCATGGCTTTGGGGGTTTTAAAATTTTGCCTAACAAACGTCACAGACAAAACTCCCCAGGACACGATCGTACGAAAAATGCTCGCCAGGTCTCATGCTTCATGCTGCACCATGCCAAAATCTAAAAGTGACTCTTCACTCAACAATACGACTGACGAGGCTGTCAGGCCAGTGGATGATGGTTGATGATGGTGCCTCCAGCTGGTGTCCGTGGGGTCTCTGAACAAGATGTCAGTGGAACATGCAGGCGATGACGATCGTGCAGCATCATTGTATGCATGCGAAAGAAACGCACCCCCAAATGGATCATCTCTAGTTTCTCTGAATGCTCATTCCAACACCGGAAGGGGGCGTGGGGCTCACTTGACGAAGCCTGCATGGATGTCTCGGCAAGAACAAAGTGTTGATGGACCCACCGGATTATCCAATAGAGATGACAGTTATTTGTCTACCAACTCTACGATGGCTCCTGATGGGAGTGCTATTCAGACTTATCCAGTGATAGGATGCAAAGGGAATGAACGGAAACGTCCCTTTGCAACAGTAAATTGCGACGTGCGTGATTCTGGCATTCGAACTGATCCATTGGCGAATAGATTGCATCGACTAACCAAGAAGGCACAAGAAAAGTTGGAAAATGATTGGGCGTTAAAGAATCAAAGACTCGTTGATAGGGTTGCCATCTGGTCAGGAGGTGATGCAGAAGCCGTGAAACGAGCGAATGAAGCAACAAATCTTATTCCAAGAAAGGATTGGCGCTTCCCTTGCCTGGCACGTTGCACAGAAAAATTCCCGACCAAGGAGATTAGAGATCTGCATGTCATGGGAATGAAAAATCGCCGTCACAAGAGGTATCACGATGAACAAGGTCAAAAGTTGCAATCTGCGGCAGAATCTGCAGATAGACCCACCTCCCCTTCCTCTGAGACACAAGTGAATCTTTCTGAAGATAGACGACCAGATGAAGAATCAGTCCCTGTGCAGTATAAACAGCTCACCAAACAACAGACAGCAATCCCGGAAAGTGCAGGCGAAAAAGATAATTCAGCATCATTTCACAAAGAATTCTGTAGCTTCAGTGAATGCTGCTTCTGCCACCGGGAGGGGGCGAGGGGTGCACTTGACGAAGCCTGCATGGATGTCTCAGCAAGAACAAAGTTTTGTGAAAAATGGACCCACTGGATTGCCTAAGAAACAAGTCAGCTCTTTGTCTAACAACTCTGCAGCGGCTCCTAGTGGGAGCAACTCGGATCATACTTATCCGGCGATTGAATGGAAAGCAAATGAACGGAAATGTCCGCTTGCAACCGCAAAATCTGACGGGCATCATTCTGGTAGATGGCAAGCGCCAACAGAAAGATCAGACCGGCACAGGCTACGCAGCAGAACCGCCGAGATTAGACCATCTGGTGGGACTTTCGAAAGGGTAGACCGATACAGAGTTCAGAGCACGGTATGTGGTGGGATCATTGAAACAGCGATCAAGCATGAATGCCCTCACTGTGGCACCCTTTTCAAACAGAAAAGCAAATGCTTCAAACACATCAAAGACTGTCTACCCCATGTATTCTACCGGTGCTTAGGATGTGACTGTGTCCAAAAGAAATTACAGTGGAGTAAACACACAAAGAAGTGCCATGGTATTGCAATCCGGCAGGCTGAACAGATGCGCGTTGCCGCTGACACTCAGGATGGAAAAATACTCGAGAGAATTACGAGGCATTCCTCCCGTTCTGATGATCTCCTGTCTGAAGAGGGAAGCGAAGCCATTGTGAAAAAGATTCTGTTGCCTGGGTCGAAACCGCACAAGAGTAGATGCTTGATGGCGGTAGATCCACACGAGCTTTTCCAACTTCACTGTACCAAAAGAGGCTGCATAATGAAAGCAAAAATGTTTCGTGCAAAAGCTGAGTATTCGTGGTGCAGACGGCGCACAAGAAGGACTCTGGGTCTCCTATCACTCTCAGCTGCAATAGATTCAAAGTCCCTCCACTCAATTAATGATGTTGCAAAATCATGTGGCATCACATCAAACACAAGATTTTTGCATCTGACCATTCTTGAAGGTTTGAGAATCCAAAGACCCAGTATGCCAGTTGCCAGAGATCCACACTGGTTTGAGTATGTCTCAAAAACAATGAAGAAGCTGCGTGCAGTGTTATGTAGTAACCCATCAGTGACAATCAATTCATTGCACACAGTGCCAAGGCTTAGCGATGAAAGAACTGTCCTAGTTGTTGCGGATGTATCCCTTACCAGTGCTGCAAACGATGCTGTAGGGAGTATGTCTAGACAATTTGATTTGGCTCTCCCGCAATTTCCGTTGCATATTGCCATCGGGGCTTGTCCGTCGACATGTGCCGATGCAACAATAGTCCAAGCCTCGTCTCGGTTGAAAGGTCTGTCCCTGAAAATAGATGCCGCATATCTCTCGGTTCTCCCACCCTCTCTTGACGAGAGGTTCAATCATCAACCCAGTAGCTCATCCTGTGCAAGGAGCAGAGCTGGACACACCACAACAAGGTTGGAAACTCACAAAGAGGCGTTTGAAGCTGCGATCAGTACTGCAACCAAAGTTGCTGAGGAACTGAACTCTGTCCTTTTGGAAAGTTCAGATTCGATGTTTACCTGGACAAATGCTGGCTACCTTGCGAAGCCATTGACTAATACCTACAACCAGATAGCACAACATGACAAGGATGCACTTCCGGAAGAAGAGAGTGATGTCCAAGACGATTTGGAATCACTCAGAGAAGAGATCAAGCATCATCAGGTGAAGATTGCATCGCTGTGTTCACGAATCGATATGATTGATAAGGACCTTGAAACGAGGGGCTTGGTTAACTGAGGCTACATCTATGTTATTATTTCCATACCATTCTATATTCCGCAAAGCAGATATCTATGCATATTCCAAAATCGACCATATGCATCAAACAAAATGCATCATTTAACTCAGACATCCAATGGTGACACGATTCGATGGTAATATAATCCTGCATTATTTTCCACCAACCTAAACTGGTTTATTTCCATGTTGCCCAACATAATTCGAAACAGATCTGACTTCAACACTGTCCACAGGTCATCTTTCAAAGCCCTAATATCATGGGCTCGAAAGTGAGACGACCTCCCATGCGGGGCTATTTGTCTTACTTGTCTCTAAATGATTTTATGTGGTTTTCTAGTGGTCCAAGAAGCAATATCATATGGCATAATGATTCCTTTCACTTGGTACCATCTTTTTGGTTGAAGCCTAGAAAGTTGGCCGTGTTCTGTATTTCTGAGTGGTGCAGACCCTAAACAAGAATCATTCTCTCATTTCATCCTCTCCAACATCCTCCTCTCCTAACTCAATCGTTGACTCACCCACCTTGCGAAATTTCAATGCAATGTACATCCTGCTTACATCCCACTCTTGATCCGATATCGATCCATCTCTGTTTAGCACCTTCATGTTATACAAAGCATTATGAGCCATGGGACACTTTGCCGGATTCTTTCGCTCTTCATAAAACTTGTGAAAGTTGGTTGCCTGTCCACAATTCACAATTAGTGAGTTCATTGTAAGATTCATAGAGTTAGACCCTACTTACCAAGAGAAGGAGTACCAGATTTATCAAAAGAGGAGGCCACTTACATATTCTAATTGCAGTCCACTCTCCTTGGCCAACTCTTTCAATGCCGGCACCGGTGTGAGCCACTCTGGCAAATCCACCGCTTCTCCCACACCCGCCGCATGATCCGATCCCTCCACAAGAGTAAATGTATATTGAAGTCCAAACATGTCCTCCTCTGACTTGGGAGGGTGAAATACCTTGTGCAGCGTCTCTGAATCGAATTTCAATCGACAAACACCTTTACCAACCATCACCGTTGCCGCTACTCCTCCTTCTTCACTGTTAATCACTTTCCGTCGCTTATTCCCATTGCCATGCCTCTCTTCATTCTCCACTTTATCCACCTCCGCATGAACATCTAAATCATCAAAATGATAATCCAATCCTAACCCCATCAACTTTTCCACCACCACACGGGCATCAATCGTAGTCGCAATCAGGTTCCCACCCACTTCCAATAAGCTACTCACGGAATGGAAGAATCGGCGTGCGCGCTTCCGCGTTTGCATCATGTAATGAATGGCAAATTGGATACTAACCACGTCGAACTTGTCCGTTTCGGAAATACCCCCTCCCTCCTTGGGTACGAATACGGGATCGTACGTTTGTTCCTCGGGTGTTTCATTTTGTAAATTCCAAGTTAATAACTGTTGCATCCTAACGGCCTTATTCGATCTTTTCCTACCTGGAACATCCTCGCCCAAATCGGCAAGGGTGAAGGTACATTGTCGTATTGCATTGGCCTTATTACCCCGTTTGCTCATCTGTCGTGCACGTATCGCGGCATCGACCAACGATCCACGTGCCACATCAACTCCGACGTAGTTCTCGAGTTTGCGTGGGTGCAACGACCATTTGCCAAGGTCACCGCCCTTGCCACATGCTAGGTCAAGTACGCGCATGGGCGACGTTCGAGATCGTTTCTTACCGCCACTAGCGCCACCGGATGCACGAGAAGTGTCCGGGTCCAACTCGGCGATCTGCGTAGCCTTGACCCATCCATTAAAAGAGCGCATGTGATATAATCGTGAATCAGCACGGGTGTCCAAGGATCGGGTGAGGTTGGAATAGAAGGCATCGGCGGCGGCGGCACCAGCATTAGCGTGAAAGGTTGCATTGGTGTCGTTCATGTTAGCTTCGGAAGTGGTGGTTGTCGTCCATGCTCCTAAGCCCGTGGCGTCGGTGGAGTTTGTTGCATCAACATTTGGATTGTTAGCGGTGTTGTTGTCGTTATTGTCGGTATTGCCCCATGCAGCAGATGTGTCCCATCCTCCATTATCACCAGTGTCCCATCCCCCATTATTGGTATTCTCGAAAGATTCCGTCGTGGCATTGTTGTTATCATCATTATTATTCCATCCCCATAACCCCGCACCAATATCCTCTTCTTGGCCTCCTCCCAAACCACCATTAATGCCACCACCACCATCGTTGTTGCTGGATGTTCCCGGTGGCACGAACAATCCAGCAGTGCCATCATCTTCCTGCTCCTTCGAGCATTCTTTTGAATCATCATGGTCCTCGTTCCAGCCACGAGGTCCACATTCCTCTTCTGGTGGCGGGGTATACTGTGGTGTCCAAGTTTCTGGCTCTTCCTCATTATTATCCAACAAGTTGCTATTATCATCCCATCCACTAGGCTCACATTCTTCTTCTGGTGGAGGTGTATATTGCGGTGTCCAAGTCTCTGGCTCATCCTCTTCTCCATTATTTTGCTGCTGCTGCTGCTGTATCATTAGAGAATTGGCATAATTTTCTTTTGCCCACGGAAGAAATTCTTTCATGGGAGCATAGCACAAAGATGCTGCATAACAGTCATCCCCATTATTATTGCCCATACCACTTACGGGAGGAACAACAAAGCTAATCCTACCAGCAGAATCACAAGCCAACACTGCCACCAAATCGTGTGCATGCAAATATTGCATAAAGTTATAAAAGAATTTTGTATTTTTGATGGATTTGACATCGTTTGGTGGTATGTTGGTGGGTAATTTGACGGCAATGGTGCATCGTTTCAGTAGATTATTTTTGTTGCCATTTGTGTCGTTATTGTTTCTAGCATCGGTAGCAGCAGCAGCACTATCAAACAAACTCCGCTGCACCAAGCGCCACACTCGTGGAGAACGGCTCAATGGTTTCGGTCGTGTTGGCGCATCCGGATAAGTGTATATTGTTGTCAATTTGACAATATCGGGTGGTAATCCGGGCAAAGGAATGGCTGATTGGACGATGGATGATGTTAGTGCTTCGATGGTTTCTATTTGTGTGATGTTATTGGATGACGATGAATCACCACCATCACCACCACCATCATTTATATTATTGGATTGTTTTTGTTGAATGGCATCAATGATGGAGGTGGAGCATAGGAGATCGTGTTTGGCTGCTGGGTTGACTGTGGGGTAGGATGCCGCGGCATGAGTCATGGTCATGGTGAATGGTAAAGCATGGAATATGATGGTGATGGGAGAATAATCGCCCACATACAGAGCACTGATCTGCCGGTGCCCGCCACAACTCGTAAAAAGGGGGGCGGTCGGGCGCTGCCGCAAAATCGTCAAATTTTGCGATTGATTAGCGATAACAATTATGATTCACGGAACTTGAAGGGCCTAATAAATCCGCCCGAGATCTGGATATAAAACTGGGTCATTAACCCTCTGTGATGGATAATGTCCCCGTGAACCGTACGTGGTGATTTGTGAGTGGTGATGTGAGCGTCATCATTTCATGGCGTAGTCGCGCGCGGCACTGAAAAGGGATAAAATAATAATAGTCAAAATTCGAATACTGCGCGGCGCTGCATGATCTGTTTCAGAAAGTTCTTTCTAGATAGTTCTCGATCTAGAGATATCAATGTCTGCGTATCTAGAGATAGAAAATTGAAAGTGGTTGTACCCTATGTTCTATTGTGGTTCTCACCGCCCACATATCATAGGTATCATCTACATACATACCGAGTATCAACGATGCGGATGGACATGCGAAGGACTAAAATAGCTAAAGATCATCTTTCGTCTCTTCTCTTGTACCTATGTATTAGCTAGGCGGGGCATATGAAGCATCATATTTACACACATCCCCTCTAGGCCGATTTCGGCAGGATTGTAACCCCAGTGACAACACGGTGACCCCACAGTGCTAACACCAGTAGCCAGTAGGTAATAAGTAGTAATAACATTCACCAGGGTACCGTACCCCCCCCCATTTGAGAGGTTCATGTTATTATTATGATGCTTTTTATGATTTAATTGCCCCCGCCTTATGTGATCTCATTGTACATAGAAGTTCCGGAATAAGTGTCGCTGCGTGGCACAGCGGTACCGCACAGCGCCACTCATACTTTCCCCGAAAGTAGCTTGCACCATCCGATCGATACACAAAAAAACAACAGTTAATTACATACGATACGATCGATACTAGAGGTACTCCAGAGAGGTTTGTTCGTACCACCTTCGTACATACCTTCAGAACGAATGAAAAAAAAACGCGACCTCCCCATTGTTTAGGCTGCACTGATCTCCTTGACACACCACCTATCTACCTCGAACCTGATTATTACTGGTCTCATTTTCTTGATCACACCTAAGTGCTTCAGCTCAAGCTCGAGCTCAAGCTCAAGCTCATCTTCTTCGTTCAATCTGAAACCCAACAAACATGCCCAAACAAGAACAGAAGTGCTTCGATGCCTTCTCTTACTACTCCAATGACTTTAATCGAATGAAGAACCTTCTGTTGAAGGGGGAGGAAGACGTGCTTTCCCGCGACATAGGCAATGGCAACAACAACAATGGGGACAACAGTGGCAGTGCACCAAGAAAGCGTAGGAAGAGCAACCATTCAGATACCATCCAAGATCAAGGTATTGTTGTTGAGCGCAAGACTCGTTTGTCCTTCGAAGTCCATCCACACTTAATCCTCGAGGGGTTGATTTGGGACACCATGGAAGATTCTGCAAGCATCACAGATGATGAAAGCGAGGATGTCATGGAAACGAAGGGTTCTACCAGAGGCTCCAGCAATAAACTCTCCAAAGACAAGAAATGCTCATCGTAATAGTAGGCACAAGGCGCTCAGGGGGTGGAAATAGCTAGCGAGCACTCTTGAATTTACATGCATCAAGTAGACTAAGGAGTTTCAATAAACGAATCTTTTGTGTATAACCTTCGACTCCATCAGGCCTCAGTTGTGCTGTGTTAGATTGCCATCAATCTCCTAGAAGCTTGCCTCATCCACCGAGACGAAAGGTATTGAAGCAAGCACTGAACGT
The DNA here is from genome assembly GCA_036939945.1 of Thalassiosira sp. AJA248-18. Classification (NCBI taxonomy): domain Eukaryota; phylum Bacillariophyta; class Thalassiosirophyceae; order Thalassiosirales; family Thalassiosiraceae; genus Thalassiosira; species Thalassiosira sp. AJA248-18. Next base: position 7,911 of record JALLBF010000218.1, read on the forward strand.
CGAGAAAGTATGGATGACAGAAGTTATTTTTGTGCCATAGATATTGCACCTTCACGATATCACGATAAACAGGCCACCAATTTGTTGCTTGCGTGGACCAAGAGCGTGGCCACTCCATCCGGGCATGATACTGGGTAAGAATGGCACATGTGAGACTCTAGGCAAGAATGACTTCAGAGACCAGCCATCTGCTGCTTCACCCCACCGAGTCTTTTCATTCACACGCCGAACAGTCACTATTTCAAGCCAGCGACTCCTTCTTTTACCCTTTACCCAGGCTACATTGAAAGCTCTCCTCTTCGCCTTGTGACTTTATTGATCCGTCTTCTTACCCCCTACGCCACAATCCACTGTTCTCCACAACCCGGCTGCTACCATGGGCATGAAGGGAAAATTCCTATCACACAGCTATGTCAAAGATGTCACCGACGAAGTGTCTCTGAAGAATGAGAGTTTCAATGGCAACAAGATGACAGCTGACAATGACTCGAGTGGGCTTCTTCATGAGGGAAATCGAATCAATCCGAGGAGAATCGCCCAGTCTTTACATGGCGGTGTGGTGGATGGTGATGATGACGCTGGAATGATCGCCGTCGATTTCGCCACGAGAAAGATCGACGACCCGAAGGACAACTGCTGCATCATTTCTTTCGTAGTATTAGTAGACGGTGCACCTTCTCAGAGTCAAGGCCGCAGAAAACGAGCAAGCCGTTGCCCCGGAGAGAAGAAGCACATGAAGAGTTCCACAGCTTGATTGGTACAACAATGCCTCACCTTCTTCTCAATATTTTTATTTGATAGTTTGCGGCAGCATAATTGATGATTCTCGAGACTTGAAGACAGTTGAAAAGGATCTTGCCAAAAGCTCTAAACAAAAAGAATCAGCGAACGACTTTGTCATCTCTTCAGGATTTGTCGAGCGAACTTGGAAAGAAAAGGAACAAGCTTTAAACAAGTCCAGGAACCAACTAAGAGAAGGGATGTGTTGAATCAGGAGCTACTAAAACGCTTGCAAGAGGAAGGCAGGGACCTCGATAAACAAGTAAGTGAGTAAGTGAGGCTTTACATGTAACTTCAGAGCAGAATTCCGTTTATTGTAGCACTGTTTTCCTCTGCAACTCTGACTTTTCCCCATGCAATTATCCTTTATAATCTACAATTGGTGCCTATCCATCACAACTCATGCAAAAGCAGTCTGATTGAGACCGTATGCCTGATGCCAATACTCAGGAAGACCATGTGATGGGTGGAAAAGTGAAGGATTTCGAGAGGGACATTGGTATAAATTGAATGGTGAGAGATGCCATAATTTTCTTAAATACCTTTTTTGATACAACACCACTGACTTTTGAATGGCGACCCAACGCGAAGAATTGCATCTGTTTGAATAAGGAAGAGGTAAGCCTTAAGCTGCCTGTTTGTCCCAGCTGACCTGGGTTGTTGCAATTCTTGAATGTGTTCAGCTACTTCACAATGCAGAGGACATCCGTAGTGGAGAAGAGAGACTCAGTCAGAGATAGATAGTTTGAAGATACAGGTGGATCGATGATAGGGAAGTAGTTTCAACTCTCAAATCAGCAAAAGAACAATATTGTCTATCATCTTGTGGTATTTCTCTTATCACTTCCTTCCTCATGTGGTTTGCTTGCCCTATTAACGAATCAGCGAGCGTCAGAAGAAGACAATCCAGGACAATATGTGCATTCATGTTGTTTTTCTCAGTCTATTGCAGAAACCTCTCACTTGAGCACTTTCCAAACCAACGTGATAGCTTGACCTTTTACCAAGCTCAACAAAAGGTCATGAAACTCCAGGAAGAAGTCAAAACACTGCAGGAAGAGAGTAAGCTTTGAGGTAGGCTAGGCAAATTGGTCCTTTGTTATTTAATACTTCTCAACTCCGTCTCCTTTTCCCATTCCTGATTCCTAGCGTACCGTCATCAAGAAATTATTATTCATGGTTGGAAAGGAACAGCACCTCCCTTGGAACGGCCGAGACCTTATTCAACCAGGAGATAGATATAAGTAACCGGGGTCAACGGCAGGCGCACAGCTGGTAAACTTGAAGTTGCTGTCATGTTGAAACAGACTCTCTCCTATACATATGAATATTTGAGATTGAAAAAACAGAGCTTTCAGCGACCCCGCCACTACCCTCTTGGATATCATTGGGGCGACAGGAACTTTATGCATGCTGTTGTTTTTATCAATGCAAAATTGTGTAAGCATCCCACTACATATTATAAATATTACCTTGTTCTTGATAATGTTATTGAAACAATCTGCGTTTTGCATGTGCACCCACCAAACAAAATTGACTCATTTGTTCGCCGGAAAAGAGACTATTGTTGCAGAGAAGTTCGTTCTCGTCTATCACGATTGAACTATTTGGTACACAATTCCAGATTGTTTGTGATTTTTGTCGCGCTGTGGCCATTGTACCGAATTGAAAATTGTAGATACAGAAGATAGAATCTCACACTTGAAGTCGAAGGATTTGACAGAGAAGGAGAATATTCTCAGAACAGGTTGCGGCAATGGAATCCAAAACCAAAGGCACAGAAAAGAGTACGCCTTTTCCCAGGGCCACACGCGCTAGACTCTCGGCCAGGAAGGCAATTCAAGCATCACCGTTCACTACAACAAAGCATACATCTAACATTCCAGTCGTCTTGTTTTGGAATTATTTCATCATGGTTTCTTTGAAGATAGACACCCTTGGTAGAATGTGAGGCTCAAGCAGTTGTGACCAATACATCGGATAAGGTATGGCAAATCAGTCAAAATTTCCTATACTTATCCAAAGTAATTAATATTTGTGCAAACTGTATCATGGCAACATGGTGGTAAGAAATCGAGTTCCACCACTGTTGTGCCACAAAAAGGGAAAAATCTGGAGGAGGTGGCATCAATACTTCACAAAAGCAGATGCGGCTCATCTCTCTCCTCGTTTATTTTTTTCAATTGGCCCCAGTTTCAGTTCAGAAACAACCCTTGGGACATTTTTTATCCACTCCCCTTCAACAATATCTCATTCATCTAAATTTGAGTTATTGCCAATTCCTCTTGCACGACAACGAGCGGCGCTACAAGCCCGACGGGAGCTCATCCCTGAGAGAGATGACAATTCTGCGACGTTGCAGAAATGCTGTCCGGCGACAATTGCATTGGCATGCGAAAGCTGCATCGCTTGTATATGCAAGAACACACGAGGACACAGAACGGCCTCGATCCCGACAACTTCATGTAGCTCGTTTTGTGTGATCAGACGTGGCCTAGTGGCAAACATTCTTGACACCCTTAGTGCGTCCATTATCAACACTTGTTTGAAGTGAATGGTGTCGACTTCTGTATACCACTGCTCTTGGTATCCTTTCGGGACACTGCCAGCTACTTCGCCAGGAAAAGAAATTACTTCAGTCCGCGTTGAAAAGTTGACTGCTCGAGGGGTCATTGATGTTGGATGGACACCAGTCGAGGAGGGCATATTGATAATGATGTAGTGAAAATAATGATGGTGCGCGTTTTTTGTTACGAGGGCGACACGGGGTGAATGATTGTTTATGATTTTTATGATGATAACTAACCCTCTATCTCTAGATACAGATTCGTACTGCCGTTCACTGTTGAAGAAGTTATCTCTTGAACCCTGCCTACTTAAGCCTAAATAACCCTAAGAACTGAGAGACATATCCACTGAAAGAGACATCTTTTCCCACATCGTATGGTGTTGTGACATTTTCTATTTTGAACAACACTGCTGGCATAATCAACTGACTAAACGATGTGCATGGGATGTGGGATGTCATTTGGGTGATTATTAGGGAGAGATCGCCGGATTTTAGTTGTCCCATGCCCATGGGAATATATGCTGATTTTGCTGATGGTGTTGTTGTTATGCATTGGGCGACTATTGTAGTTATTGTTGGAAGAATTCTCGAAATCTTCAATGTCATTGTTGGAAATAGGCAGCGTGGAAGGGTTGCCGAGTTGTCAGGTGGTGGTGGTGACTATTGTTTGTCTTGGTTGCTGCTGATGGTTTTTTTTCTTTCGTGGGGAAGTTTGTTTCATTCGGCTACGTAATTCCTACGTA
>JALLBF010000219.1:0-12897 GCA_036939945.1 Thalassiosira sp. AJA248-18
GACTGGAATGAGAAGATAGACTGGAATGAGAGCATGACGGAACTGCAAGTAAAAAAATGGGGGGATCTGGGCGACACACGTATAGCAATGCAAGTCAACATTTGAGGGGATCTGGGCGACACATGCGAGGTGTGAAGAAAAGGGTAAAGGCTTGGGCATTTTACCATCATCTTTGCAAAATCATATTTGGCATCATTTCCCTGCCTCGTGGTACCTCATTTTGTCTCTCACTCTGATCACTGCCGTTCGTCCCACATCCAATACCCAAAGTACCAGATGCACCTTCAAGGCACAGAGCAGACATCTTGGACTTTGATCAGTGCAAATCGGTTGCATCCGGTGAATATTCCAAAATGCTCTAATATCCTTAATTTGCTTTATTTTGGCTATTGAGCCATGACTATCTGCGATATTCTCTACTGGGGGGCTTCCGCTCAGGCTCATCTGGTCCAGTAAACACACCTCCATCCCTTTTCCTACACTTTTTGCACCTGAAAAAAGGCCTCTACCCACGGAGAAGACACCACTCACGGTGCCTCCAACCGCTGTTTCAAAACCTTGCCCAAGGCCATTGCCCATTGTGGCGAACCCAGTCCCTACCTCGAATGCCAAATGTTTGCCATCACCGGTGGTTACCCCTTGGCAATACCTTTGCCAACAATTTGAACGCCTCCTCCAAGTCTTCCAACTACCTGACCAATGCCCTTTCCAGCGCCACGTAGTATGTCTCCAGCGCCGGCGCCAACGCCTTTAACGCCACTGCTGACACCTTCTCCTAACCCTGACACAATGCTATTAACACCAGCGCCAACTTGCCCCAACCCTACAGATTCTGTCACCTNCTAACCCTGACACAATGCTATTAACACCAGCGCCAACTTGCCCCAACCCTACAGATTCTGTCACCTCTTGAATGCCACCGCCAATTGTTCCAGTGACAGCAACAAGACTGTCGCCTATGTAATCACCTGATTTTTTGAGCACAAACTTCGCTGATCTACCAGCTAGATTTCCAGTCATACGTAGAAGATCCCCTTCAATGAACTCTTCTCCACCTGAATCTCTTGCAGTTAGATACTTCCAATCTTGAAAGCTTGTCGCTGTCATTAGAGTAACCATTTTTGACTTGAGCTGGGTGGTGTATACAGCTTTGACTGTGTCTGCTAATCTATCAGGTGGACCTTTGATATTTCGCACCATGTAACCTTGGAAACGAAGGTCAGCTCTGTCAATAGTAAATTTTAAGCGTGTTGTGAAGTAATTGGTGAGTTTGGCCCCTTTTACACCACGGATAAGTTTGTACCTCGATGATTGTGGCTGTCGTTTGAAGCTCAAGAGGAGGATGAACGGAGACACTCTGAGCTTTTTCACATCGTAAAGCTTGTCACTTCGTGGTGGGCGATAGTTGCCATCTGTGACCATTGAAGAGAGGAACAGCACATTAGTTTTGATGAATATTATTGAAATACTCTGGAAAAAGGCGAATCAATACCTGAGCCGCAGGACGTACCTAAATCTAAGTCATCTGCATCCTTAAGCAATGGGTCTGATACTGCAACTGAGAACTTTCCAGATTTGTCATTCCATGTCAAATCTAGATCGACACCTGCCAAGTCAGCCGTCGCTGACATAGTGCGGTTTGCTATATCCAGTAATCTCCAAACAAAGTCCTCTCCAGTATTGATAACAATCTTTTCGGCCTTGCCATCTCTATACGCAAGATTTAAATCAAATAGATCGACTCTAATCAAGTCAGCATTCAATGGCCCTCGAGTACGTACACATAGATCAAAGAAGCTCTTATCAGACATGGAATCGAACACAATGGACTTTTCAGTGTTTAGAGAGCAGTCGGTGATTCGTACATTGTGTACTACAATAGAAAACTGAGCACGCTCACTGGAAGGAAGACCCGTGCCTTGCACCTTCTGTTCATCCTCTTTGAAGATACGCTGGAAATCTACAGTGAATCGGTGAAATAAAATCCTTGCCACTTCTGGAAAGGATTTGTCCCTCTTGCCTAATTCAGTATTGTAATCATGACGGGCTTCAGCAAGTTTCTTCTCGAGCTCAACAGAATTGACATTGTGGTGCTCCAGATACTTCCTAATTGCAGTCCTGTTCTCTTCATATTTTTCATTTGCTTCTTCAGTGTCTTTGAGGGTCACGCGCAATTCCGACCATCGAACACGGAATCTGACAAAGTCGTGCGTAAAGAGACCACTAGAACGTTCTACACTGCTCTCTGATTCTTTGAAGTTCAACGCCCCAATCTTAATCACCAGTCTGGAGTCCCTTGCGCCAGTAACAGTCTGAACAGCCAAGCTTCCGAGTGGCTCGCCGGTAACTTTCGACTTTGCAACACAAATTCTGAGACCAACCTTATCAATTTGAACAGGGCCAGTGAGCCCATTGATGGCCGGAACCTCGAATTGGACCACGATGGAATTATTCCTATCTCTCAACAAAGGCGAGATTTTTTTTGGGTCTAGTAGAAACGGTTGTGCACCCCCTAATTGCTTGACCCATATTTGATGATGCTGACTGCCATTGAAGATAACAAATTCTGGGACAACGTGAAGTTCACTTCCTTCACCGGTAAGGTTTCTATACGCAAAATAGCCCGATGGTGTAGTGTCCCCCCATAGGATCGGCATGGCATCAATTCCCTCCGTCATACTACAGTCCTCTAAACGGAAAGGGATGCTTCGTTTCATACCTTCGTCTCCATCCATCGTCAGCTGAACAAGTCGGATATAACTGTTGGAGTCAGGAAGAAGAGACACCCGTCTACGATGGCGAGCAGACGAGAACGCACTGTATGGAGGCGATCCGACCAGTGATGACAAATTGCTGTCCTTCAAGTCACGGAGGCTCGCGTTATCGCCCTTCCTTAGAACTTTCTCAAATAATAGATTTCCTGTGTGATCAACTGCATAGTTGCAAACAATGACAACAAGTGTCCTTACACCTCCAGGATTTGCAGATTTCTGCCTCGTCCTGCCTGTTTTCTTCAGATCAGGTGTTACATCCTCTGCCTCAAGAACAAAAAAGTCGCTGCCACTGCTTCGGCCCCCAATCGAGCGTAGTGATTCGTATCGTTGAACGGATTTTGTCTGGAATGGAAACCTGCATTTCACTGGCTCAAGCAGCCTGCCTTTCAGTGGCACATCAAGAAAATTTCCATCAACCCACCCAGTGGAGGTCCCACCGATTGGTAAATCTGCACACCTCATTGAGATTGCAATGGATGGGCCAGGGGTGAAAACCTCTACTGATCCAAGGGGCCGCAGTCTATGAGTTACATAGTTAGGATCCACGATTTCATCAGATGAGTTATCAGGGTGAGCGTCATCAGCTGAGATGAATGTGTGGGGCATTGGTGTGCGCAGGATGATGCTCACAGGCAATTTGTTCCTTAGGATCACTCGTGGTTCAATAAATAACTCAACAAAAGGGTGGGAGTCATCAACTAATGATACTTTGCAGCATATGTTTGCTGCAAGTGCAGACATTCGACTCGCACGTGATGAGGGAGAGCAGGTAACCTCGATAATCCTCCTACTTTCATCAGATGTTGCGATTTCCACCAAGCGTTCTGGAGGTGGCAGGTTGAACATTCCAACTAAACCAATACTGTCGGAATTTTCAAGAACAGGAGATACCTGAATACAGAGCGTTTCAGAGGTATCCACAGTGACGCTTCGCAATAATGGCGCTGGCAAACCAAACACCGCATGAGTCATCAAATCTTCGCTTTCCTTAATTAAGGATGTAGATCCGTCTCGAACGCTGTTCTTCCTCTTCTCAGACTTATTCACGATTCCTAGATCATGAACACTATCATCTCCAATGACAGCGATTCGGAAAGGTAACGATGAAGAATTGTGCATCTCAACATGGCTACTAAGGTGCAGTATCTGCTCAAAATATATATAAAGCCAAAAGTTAGACGCTTTGGTCATGTCAACTCATCAAATCTATTCTCTCTTACCGTTGAATTCCCACTCTTCACAACATTTACGAATACATGCGCACGATAATCTGAAATGTAATGGGCAGATCTTGGCTTGTTCACCCTTTGGTCCATATCGTGGATTGATATTTCTGTGTCACCAACATACAGCGTTAATGATTTTGAGTGCTTAATGTCTTGCCCATATGTCCGCATCCCACCAGAGCCTCTCTCCGGAAACAGTTCAAATCGAAAGAATTGAGTTGAACTTGTTGGCAACGGAAATCTCATACGATTGTCATAGATGGAGTAGGACGCACTTATGCCAGAATGGTTTTCAATAGCATACGGTAAGGTAGTGATGAGGGATCTTGCTGCATGCGCTGCCATACTCCTCGACAATCTCCGTTTACTTGAGTCATCCTTAGCACTCTCTTCGACTAATGCAGTAGCTTGCTTCGTTGCACCTGAATAGACTGACCACATCTTACTGGCAGCGCCAACATTTACCAGGAAATGCTCTGAAAACGATACGTGACATTGGCTGGATTCAAGATCAAAAGTTGTAGACATTCTTTTAGATTGTGTGTGTGCTTGGGGGGCTCTTGACGCATTAAATGTAAGTTCCCATGGAATAGTGAGGAGCGTCTCCCATCGATTAGATGCTGCATCAAAGTAATCAGCGAGGATGCTTGTATTTATGTTGCACCCGAAGCACGGCTTTTCATGCGCAGAAACGCCAGGGTAATTAATCTCTCCTCCAAAGACACAATTCATGGCAACTATTTTGAATAGGGCTTCGTCTAGTCCTTGAAAGTCGTTAGTCATTGTGAGTGTGGCTTCTGGCGATGTCATTTTAACTCGAAGAACTCGTTTTTTTGTCTGCAGCTGCTTCCCAGCATGCACAGAAAGATTGCTTGGATGCTCGCTTGGAGATTGGGTAGATTCATCTGCGTCTTTCATAAGAGCAGAGTCAAGCCTTATTATTCTACTAGCGTCTTTCTCGGAGAGAGAATGAAACTCGTTGTCGTCGTCATTACCATCTTGATCGCTAGAAAATGAATCAGATATACTAGATGCCAATGTACTCGCCAGTGCTGCGTTTTGCATGGACACTGTTAAGTCAATTGGAGATAGTGTCACAAACTTCACATCTGTCAAATGAGTTGAGCCGACCTTCTGGTAGTAAAAGATTGAAAACTGTATGCAGAGAGGCGAACAAATGGATGAGATTACATTATCTCAAGAAAGAGCAATCAAAGCAGGAAGACTCACTTTTGCTGGCTCCAATATCTGGACTGGATGAAGTAACTCAGCGCCTTGGCCTGTGTATATTTCCACTCTCTCTGCATCAATTTTATAATCCGTCTCAACCGTCGCATCGCTTGCTCTATCGCTTGTCATCTCAAAATTTGCTTGCATTTTGCCTTGTAGCACAATAGTCTCTGTAAGCGCAGAGGCTTTCTTTGTTGACACAAATGGTCCAGATGAATCAATACTGCCCATGTCAACAAGCACTAGTCGCATGTTCGATGATTCTATGTGATAATTTGTTTTCTTCAACGCTGGTGGTAATCCACCTTTGGCTGTGGATTCAAAGCACGCTTCAACTTCCTCTGGATCATCATCCGTGACAACTACCTGCATGGAGGCCCCATCATTATGTTCTGACATAGCTGACGTTGAATGGGAAGATAAACCTCTTCGGTAGGGATATGGTGCAACCTTGATGAAGTTCAGCATGTCGGAGATAACATCCGGAAGCACAACAACTTGAGACGATCCTATCTTCACCTCAACATCACGAGAGTCATCCTCTGCGTACTTCGTATAATTGAGAAGGAATGCCTCTGAATCAGTCTGGTCTCCTGCTCGCATTGACGAGGACATTTTATTCACATTGGCACGCCCAATCATGCGTCTGAAGGTGTGATCAACAGAGCCTGGACGTCTATCATCACACACAAGGTCATGCAATGTCACGTAGGCCTTGGTCTGTTTCTCATCTGGAAGCAGCTTCATCAAAATATGAGTCTTAACTGCAGCTAATGACATGATGGGATCACCAGTTGTGGTCCCACAGAGCTCAACAGATAGCTCTTGGATATTGAAATTGATGTACATTCTCTTGATCACTTCAATGCTTTCTACACCAGCATGACTCAGGTTTTTTATTATGGAATTGACAGTTGTCCCCGGAAGTTTCTCCTCTGTGGCACTGTCATTAGCACCACGACCTGTCTCTTCTCGAAGGAAGTTATCTTGTTCCCCTATGTTGTAATCCAAAGTGTGCATTATCTGCGCATAATGGCATTGAGCTACCAGTAAACGAATTCGAGAAATGGCCATGTCGACTCTCGTTGCTCGCTCATCTTCTGTTCCTTGTGAGAATGGTGGCTTCAATTTTGCTGCAACTGACATATTCACAGGTGTCGCGACCATTTGCATATTTTGGTTGCAATTCATCGATACATCTTTCAAAGAAACTTGTGCTTCGGATCCAAGGTCGCCCTCAAAAGCTCTATAGTGTGCCTCGAAATTTCCTGAATGAAATGAGAAGTGTTTTTCAGAATATGCAGCCTGCGGCACAACGAAATTGAAGCCAGAGGCTACAATGTAAAACAGCCGCTCCCCATCTTGAGAACTCTTCGCTGCTTCCATCGCTGCTGCCGCCGCTGAGGATGCCACACTAGCAGCAATGGCCCCAAACACGCCCTCGGTAACATACTCAATTAGTGTGAACACTTGAGAGTGAATATGGACAAATCTCATCGGAGACAGCTCAATATTGGCACAAGCTTCGCATTCTAACTTATCCGCGCCACCCACATCACACGAAAGGACAGCATTGGCTCCCTTGCTGTATTTAACAGTGAGCAAACTAGTGGAGGCATTGGGTGCCAGGCCAAGGATGGTTCGATATGACTTTAACGTTCTCCCGAAAGATGCTGTTTCCATGCGGAAATCTCCAACGACTAAGCTCATTTCTGAATTGGCATCATCGTCCTCCAGGCTATGGTGATTAACTTTCGAGCCAGACATAGTCAATGTGAAAAGTGGAAGATCATCCTTAGCTGAATTCAACGAAATTTCGAACGTTTGCATCTCGGCCAAAATAAAAATTGAATGCGATCCTGAAGTCTTGATTGCAACCGGAACCCTTATCTGTTTCTCATTTATACTTTGTCTATGATCCTGTTGTTGCAACATCGACATTTGCTCATAGGTCGAATATGCCTTTGCCTTAAAATCTAAGACGTTGGATTTGGCTGCAAAGAGAGTCTTAATTGCGTGAGGGTTCCAATTTACAAAGAGGCTTGTAAATTTAGCATTCACCACTGTTGTCCTATCAACGTCTGAGAGGGATTGCATGTATCCCCGAGAGAAATCTTGTGTTTGATCATGATAGGCACGAGCCTTATTGGTTGGGAGTTTAACGATGTTGATGTCTGCAAGGTCCGCTGATCCTGTGAAGTGGGGTTTGAAGACACCTTGTTCGGTCAAATCATTCATTATTGCTGTGTATTGACCATTTTGAGCATATTCAGTTGCAGACCTCGGAAGATTTGAGTGGCAAACCAAACGTTGACGCCGCGGCAATTGCTGTTCAGCATCCAGCCGATCTAGGATCCAAAACCATCCCATCTGAAGTCTGCTCGAGGAAGTCCCATCGCTCTTAAGCGACGATGATGTTACAACCGATACTAAATGAGCTTCCAGTCCATCGCCATTATCAGTGTACATATTTATCGACAGCCTCAGCAAGGAAACTGACACATGCATAAACTCCACGACGTTTGATCCGTCACTATTTTGTCTTGAAAGAAGCATCGACTCCAAACGATTCTTCTTCGATAACAAGGACTCACCCCCACTCACACCTGGCGTTTCAGGGACATCTTTGTCTAGCATTGAAATGCCTGAACCACTGGACATAATCTCTAACTCTTGATTTGAGCATTCCTCTTCGACATCAGAAAGTGTTGGTCCATCATCTGCATCAGGACCATCTCCGCGTAGTTTGTGTAGATTTGACGCCCAAATTGCAGCTACGCGAAGCATTTTGGTGACATGCGATGGCGCCAGACGTAGTACAATCCCAGGTAGGACACCAATGACACATGTTCGGGGAGTGGTATTTCCAGAGGAGGTTGTGTGCTCCAATCCAATGTCCAGCGTAAATGATATAGGTTCAATGACGCTTGTAGACACGTCTAATTCCATTTCATCAAGTCTTTTCTTGGATGACTCACCCACGGAGCTGATTGTAAAAGATAAATCATTCATTTCCAACTTCAAGTGATCTATTTCAGAGTCCATCCTATGAGCCCGTTTGCGAGTGTCAAACCAGTCTAGCACTGCAGGGGACAAGGCCTCTGTGCCATAGGTGAAGTTGAATCGACCAAAGTTACAAATCAGCACCGTGGCATTGGGATCTGCACAGTTCTCAGGAATCATGAGTATCGGTGCTGAGATATCAAAATCCATTTTCCACTGCTTTTGCTGTTTCTTTCCATTTTCTAGGTAGTCCATTATTGCTGATGATAATTTGTCTGATACTTTTCCATCTCTCAATGTCGTATCATGCAAGCCCGCAGCTTCGGGTGGACTAGAAAAATTGAACTGGGATTTTGGATTGGTGGCGTCCAATGGAGACATGAGCATTGTGGACATTCCTTCTTTGGCATCGAAGAATAAATCTTCGTCCCCGCTTACGCTTTCGAATAACATTGGTTGGGAGCTCCCATTGCCACTTTTACTTCTTTGGAACTCGGGCAGTTTGAAAAACTCCTTGACTGCTAATAGCAGCATTGGCGAAGCGACAATCTCGCATGCCACCATTTTCAAGACGAGTTCCTGATTGCCGTCCTTACTCTTCCTCGATTGAAGCTGAAATGCGTGAGATTTATTTGAGTGTGCCTTTTGCAAACTGCGGCATATTGTTGGGTAGAAAGTATTTGGAGTCACGCGATCCATTACTTCCAAACTCAATAAAGACAGTCCAGCTGTAAAAGATCCATCTGCATTTGCTTTGAACGATGCCGAGACCATACCCATTTCCAGCGATGTGAGCGGTTGGTTGGGTGCGGTAAGCAGATTGACTTGGAACGAACCCAAATTAAAGTTGACATCACAGAACATGGAGTCTTTGGTAAGAGATCTATCTGCCTTTTTCATCGCCAGTTCTTCCAATTCTTTCATCTCATCGGCCGTCAAAGTGATGGGAGCATCATTATTTTCGTCATCCAAGCTTTCATAAAAAGTGTCTGACGATTCCCTTCGAGGACTGTTACCAAATAGCGAAGTTGCAAATGAAGATTTGATGGACGATCTGCCCTTTGCTGGGATGCCTCCCCCGACGCCCATGCTCTCGTTTCGTTTTTTCAAAGCAGCAGCAGAGCGCTTCTCCCGTTCCTTCCCCACTTGCGCATCGGCAATAGTCCTCCAATGCATCAATGCCGCAATTGATATCGATCTATCATTCTCAATCTGATCCAACTCGGCCCTTTCCGATACTAGTAATTGGGCCAGCCATGGCGCTCCCTCAGCATGGGTGTGTCGTTTGTACAATTCTAGATAAGCCTTCCGCTTTTTGAACGCTGTGTAAAATTCAATCCAGGACCGATGACGATTCAATCTTCCAATGCAGCGAACGGCATATCTCCACCATTGTTTGGCATTTCCCGATACCGGCTGCAATGGTCGGTATTCGGGGAAGAGCGGCCGTATTTCCGTATTGGGCGCCACGGCCAATGCCAGCCGCTGTCCCAACTCAAGTTGATTGCGAGAAAGCTGGATAGAAAGGGATGATAACTTGGAGTGCACCAAATATTTTGGAAAGTCGACACATTGGTCCAGGTCCGATTGGCGTAACTTTGCTTGGAATGACAATGGCGATAGGAGATACTCTGCATTTTCAGAGACCTTCAGCATCCTCCGTTGCATAGAATCCTGATTGACATAATCGTTTTGCAAATAAATCCCCAATCCGGAGATCATTAATTCTTTGTACAAAAACGATGACGCTGGATTTTTGGCATTGGTTTTTCTATCCACAAATGTTCGATTTCCCTTGGCGTCGGTGGTGACCAGTGATAACGAACCAAGTACCAACCCGGCGGCACATCCACATCCACGCACTGCAATGTGCACATCCTCCACCTCAACTTGTAAATTTTCTATGATTCTTCGTACCAGCCGCGATGTGAAGCTGGAACTGTCGCTCTTTTCTGCGTCCCCTTCCATGGAGGAGTTCCCTGGAGAAGGAATATGTCAAAGTTGTGTCAGGTGAATCTCTTTTTCTCATCAATATATAATCAGTATCCAATACCAATACACGGGGTATTTTTTCAAGATGCATAACATATAACCTACCTTCGCCCTCATCCTCCTCCCAAGCCATCCGCACAGCACTAGCTCTTTGCCTAGCCGCCTCCGCCCTATTAATAGAATTCACCCGCTCTCCCGCGACCGATGATTTCTGCTTCTCCGCCCCCCTCTTCGCACGGACCTTCGTCCCCCATCGATTCCCGACGTGTACGCTATCCTCCTTCAAGAAATCGTGGGGTTCCATATACACCCACAATCCCCGCGCGCGGAACACCACCGGCCGGCTGCTCAGCCGCGCCCATGGCACGTCGAGCTGGACCGTTTCGAACCGTCCCTCGACGACCCTGAAGGGGCATGCCAGGTTGGGAGCCTCGTGTGCCCGTCGGGACAATTCGGAATTGACTGCCGAGACATCGAGTTGGAGGGATTGGAGTTCGATCTTGCCGGACCAGACGGCCACGTTGAGGGATTCGGCGTCGAGGTTGAGGACGTACCGGCCTATGGTGCTTGAAAGCACCTCGAGGATGGCGTTCTTGGCCATGGTTCTGATGATTGGTGAGGCACTTTTGGCAGATTGCAGATTGATGTCAACAACAAACTGTCAACAAAAACAAACGAACAGAGAAACAGAACAGTCACGGTTTCCTCTCTCGAGGGGTACCTATCTCTAGAGATACCCTACGTCTCTCTCTCTAGAGATCTCTCTCTCTCTCTCTCTAGAGAGAGGTAGAGAGAGAGCACTGTCGTGGCCGTGGTCACGCGGGTCTACCATAATATTATGGTACCCACCCAAAAAAGTACCTACCTATGGTACCTACCATAGACTCGACACCTAACTTGAAATGGGGAAATGGGAATGGGATGCATGAGGGGGTTCTGAATATTGACAGAGATGCTTTCTCTATAGAGCTAGATTGACTGAGTACATAGTACACTCTCTCTCTAGAGGAGGGTCACTATCACTTGCATAGTTGCTTTGTTTCATGTTATACTTCGATCAATAGGTACCTATGCATATTTGCCCTTAGTGATGTGTTCCATAGGAACTCTGACTCAGAATCAGAAATCAATAATATGCATATCTAAAGAATGGCCAAGAGATCCAAAATACATCACATTTGATCAAAATGGCCAAGAGGGTTAATATGGATATTGATCAAATCGGCTGAGAAGATTTAATAAACTAATATGTATAATAAATAAAAGTATTCCACGTTGGGTATTGGTATTGGCTGTCTTAATTGCTTTCAATTGTTCTTCTGGGGCTTAATTTTAATGTAAGCTGTACCCTCTAGACACATTAAAATCACAGGCACAAATCAAACTGATTCCTAGCCCTGTATGGCAGGCACTGTGCGTCACAAACTCCTCTAGAAAACTATGTATTTGTGCCTCTCTACTAGTACTAGAACCTATCATTGATTTACACCGACGATATCTAGCATAAACATTTTTGGTATCACGTGATCCCATCCAACCACAGTTCTTTTCCTACTAGTGTCCTCCAACTGCCGGCTAGAGATGTCGATACAGCCGTCTCATCTTTTATGATTGCCGCCATGCATTGCCATAATTGTAACAATGTGACCTCTAAGACTAAGACTAAGAAGCATAATGCCTTATGTGTACCCCTCGACCAGTTTATAGCATGGGGGTGATATATAGACTGGTTCATGGTTCATGGTATATGGTACAAAGTTTTGCGGGGCTCTTGACTTAGGCTAAACACTTAACACATGCTACCCTATCAATATTATTAAGGGAGAAAAACCCATCCGCAAACAAGCAAGTAAGAAAAAATTCACCAATTGGGATGAGCTGTCAGTTGGGATGAACTCTCAAAAAAGAACTAAAGGTGTCAAATAGACAAGAAACATTAGGCAATTAATGAAAGAATTATCTCACGCTGAATGGTAAGGGTTATCTAATTAAGCCAAAACCAGAGGTTCGTGTAAGAGAGGTAAACAAGGTGCGCTCCCATGCGCGATTTTTTGTGTTTCGTGTTGTGCAATCGGTTTTAAAAAAATCCACAGCTTCTCCTAAGGCGGTGACAAGTTAATCTTAATTTCCGTATCCTCACCCCCCCCTGGGGGCCATATTTGGGCATGTTGAACCCCGGTGACCGATTTTGCCCCTGTCGCGATAACCACTAATAAAAACTTGTAACCACCCCCCAAAGCGACATCGAAAGGCGACATCCGGCAGAAGAAGCTCAATGTTGGTTTTCCTCCAAATTATGCCCCCCAATATCCAAGAGCACCATCACATGGTGGCACTAGCAACAGGGGTAAAATCACTGGGGTAGGAAACATGACCCCCCTCTTTGAGAATCTTAAGAGGATACGGAAATCTAGATTAACTTGTCACCGCCTAAGCAAAGCGATTGACAATCTTTGTGGTCAATGATGGTGGGACGACGGAGGTGGTTACCGTTTCTGGAAGGCAAGGGAGCATCTTTAGATAGCGTCATGAATGTCATTGTGACCTTTAGTAGTGATCCATGGCTTTGATTTTTGTTTCGCGACGACGGACGAACTGAAAGAAAGAACGAAGACGTTCCCGGATAGACACAAGCAAAATTTACGAGAAGACCCCACTTTCAAGGTAGTAGG
>JALLBF010000220.1:0-11994 GCA_036939945.1 Thalassiosira sp. AJA248-18
GGCCTGTGCGTCCGCCTTCGTTGGACAATTGTGGGGGTGGGGGCGGTGCATCGTCGGGAGAACGAAATGATGGTACCGTCACCTGTGCCGGTGCATCCTACGCCCTCGTCGCCACGACCGATTCCAAATCGGGACGTGATGCCGTGGACATTTATGATACCACCAACAAGCTCGTTGGGTTTCACGTACTACTCTCTCCCGGCCATCGTGCATTGCGTACCGTCGGCATTGTCTCGTCACCCACTGTCGGTTCTGGTACCCTCCTCCGTGGAGGACGATCGAGCGCCGTGGTACTAACCAGTGGCGGATCGATTGTAACATTGACGGAAAAGGTAACCCCCGACAAGGTGGACTTGTTGACGCAAAAGAATTTATACGGCGCGGCCATCTCCATGGCATTTTCGGATCCGCAGTTCTATCGCCCGGAGGATATTACCGCCTTGTACAGGCGGTATGCCGAGCATTTGTATCGGAAGGGTGACTTTGGTGCGGCGATGGATCAGTATATTTTTACCATTGGTAGTTTGGAGAGCTCCCATGTAATTTTCCGGTATTTGGATGCACCGAAAATATCATTGGCGGTGAAGTATTTGGAGGCATTGAGGGCTGCGGGGTTGGCGTCGGGGGTGCATGATGAATTGTTACGAACGTGCTACTTGAAACTTGGTGATATGGATGCAGCATCCAAGATTATTCTTACCTCCTCGTTATCGTCATCATCGCCGTGTGATGCACCGCTCAATCCCGATGGATCCGCGGTGCCAACGGTCCCCATCTCGCGGAATCTACTCGCATGTGCTGATGACCCATCGGAAATGCTCGCGGCAATTTGTTCCCTCCAAGCGCCGGAGGCGGTTGAGGCGTTGGTGGCACATGGTGTACTAATTGCACGATCTCTCCCGAGAGAAACGGCAGGTGTCGTTATTGCCCTGTGCGATGGATCGTATTCTCCCACGGCAATGGCCGATGCCGCGGCTGGACGACCGGCTGCGACAACGAGGAATGATGGAGAGAGTACGAACTTCAAGTGTGAAAAGTACCCCATCAGCCTGTTTGCCAATGCATTCATGGAGAATCCCAAGCTGTTTAGGTTAATATTGTCGCACTGCCGGAGGAATGACTGTGTGTTAACTCCGATGCTTAGGAGGACATTGTTGGAACTCACTTTGGATGAATGGAATGCTGCCCAGCGGACGGGGGATGTGCAGGTTCGAAAAATGAGGCATGACGAAGCAATCACTGTAAGTGTTTTCATTGGGGGTTTGTGGTGCATCTCGTTATCAATTCATTAATTCCTCTTCTCAAATATCTGCATCTCTCTTTGCCACATTCGAAAAACTATACTAGATGCTCTCCGAAAACCACGTGGATGACATGGGTGACTACGAAGCACTCGTAATCGTACAAGCAGCTGGCTTCGTGGAGGGAGAGATCCTCCTATACGAACGTCTCAACATGGTCCCCATGTTGTTGGAAGAATATGCCAAGAGTGGGACAGATCGTGCCCGTCGGCAAATGTTGGCAATGTGCGAGCACGATCCTGATTTATTTGCGGAAGTTTTGGCGCATTTTGTGACTATGGCAGGAGAGCGGTTGAACAAGGTATGGTGGTGGTTGTTGCCAAATCTGGAACTTTATTTCGATCTCTCTCGTTCATACGCTGACCAACCACACCCCTACTATTTTAATCATGTATTGCAGGCATCTCTCAAAGAGGAGGCCAGTGTCGACTCCGAATCCGACATTGGTGGACTGTTGCATGATATCCATGAGGCCTTGGTTTTGGCAAGAGATCACGGTGACCTCCCTCCCGTGAGAATTCTCCGAATACTGGCGGGAGAAGGACATGGTATGTTCAATTCGGATAATCATGGTGGTTCCAATAACCAATCCCTCAATCACTGTGGGGTGCCACTGTCGGCTGCTATGGATTACGTCGGCGCTGTCTTGGACGATTCTAGCAGGAAGATCCACCGTCTACAGGTAAAATTTGTCTTGTGCTATAATGTTCGAGTCATCAATTCTATTTAACTTCTCACCTTTCTTTTTACCTTGGGCTATTGCCGTCAATACGAAAAAGAACAATGTCGAAGAATATAGCCGTTTGTGTGATGATATGGAGCTTGAAATCAATGCCCTCCTTTCTCCAGGATCACTAGGGAAGAGCTCTGAAGGTAATTTTACTATGTGGCACTTCTAATAATTTGGCTTGCCCGAACAAAAGACACTCATTCTCTCTCTCTTTCTCTATGTGTGCGCGTGTGCTTATGGTAAATTCTAGTCGGTAGAAAGAATGCCCTTCCGAATATCAACATAGACGAAATGTATTCCAACCTTTGTCAGTTGGAAGATGAAGGAGCAGGGCAACTCAGTGTTGGACGACGTGAAAATTTTGGAAGACTTGAGATGATGGCAGAAGATTTCTGGAGAGAAATTGAGCACTCTGATGATCCATTTGAGACAATCTGCTTCTACATTTCAAAAGGGTACCTTGATAATATATGATGTAATGCAATGCACCTCAACATTTTAGTTAACTTGTTCCTTATGTTCTGTTACTATGATACAAAATTAATCGTTGGAATTCGATGCACAAAGATGCTACTCCTTGAACCTTGTTGGTATCGGAATGCAAGTCACAGACGAGCAAGAATCACCACTAAATTCGGTAGCAACGGTGGACTTGGTGCGAGCAGTGCGATCAGAAAAGCTTGGATCATTAGTACAAGATATCTTGGATCGGGCATCGGCGTTCAGCGAGGATAGTTGAGCTTCCAACTGGGAAGAGGGAGTAGAACAATGGGCCTGGCGGATTGAAGATTTTGCTCCTTCTTTCTTGTCGCTACCACGAGTGCGATAGCTACTCTGACGACTCCTTACTTTCGCTTTTTCATCAAATTCTTGGAGGTAGTCGAAGATTTCAGAGCAGAAAGAGTTTGCGCTCCCACTCCTCACAGTATGTGAATCGGAGTCATTCAGTGGTTGCCTTGGTCGCATTTCTTTGCCAACCGGTGCGACCTCTGCCTGAACTTCTCTTGGCGGATTGTCTGCCCGGCTTCTTGATGATGCATCAAGATATCCAGTTATGTGGCATTCGATTGGTCCATCTGATGACGAATTTTTCGAGTCGCCTTCCTCATCAAATTCAGTAAGGTAGTCGAAGATACCAGAGCACAAAGAGCCGGCGCTCCCACTCAGCGTACTTCGCGAATCGCTTCTAGGTCTCCTTTCTTTGCCGACAGGAGCAATCTCTGCCCGAACTTCTCTCGGCGGTTTATCTGTCCGGCTTCTCGATCTGCTACATGTCCTGTCCATGGATGCATCAAGACATCCCATAATTTGGCATTCGACTGGTGGCCCTCGACTCTGGCCTTGACGTTTATCTTTTCTAAGTGGCAAACATGACGATGAAGAATTTCGCCAGTCCTCATCAAATTCATCGAGATAATCATAGATATTAACGCAGTCGGCGCTTCGCACAGAACGCGAATCAGTGTGAACCTTTTGGTTAGATCGGCTTTTTGATCTGCTGCGCACCTCAAAGTTGGCATTCGACTGCCGCCCTTGACTCTTTCTTTGAGGTGAATCTTCACGCCAGTCCTCCGCATCGAATTCATCGAGGTAGTCGTAGATGTCATCGGCACTCCTTACGGATGAAGCTCTACCAACGCCGCGCTGTTTGCTTCTTGATTGGTTTCTTGGTTGCCATCTTCGACACCCAGTTCGCATCTGGTCCTCAAATGACACCATCGCTGCCTGCACCTCTTTGGATGACGCCTGGCTCCGACTTTTTGATCTGCTACGTGTCAAGTCAACTGGCCCACTTCCAATGTGGGATCTATTGGCTTGAGATTTCGACCGAGAAGAGGACGGCTGTTGGTATTCTGAATGTCTACTCTTGGAGCGTCCTCTCGAGTCTTGTTGGTCATTCATTTGCACACTCCTCGGCACTGTAGGCACCTGTTTATAGTTCCTTGGTTGGCAAGTACTATGTCTAGCTCTTTCATCCATTCTCTTTATCCTATCCATGTAGACATCGTCACCAGAAGCCTTTCGATTTCTACTTTTAGAACGTGCCCTCGATGCTGCTGGCAAACGGTCATTCCTCTGTCCTCCCCTCGCTTTAGGATCATCCTGAACCGGCCCAACGGTATGCGGTCGAGACCTTTCGTCGACAAAAAGATAGCCGTTTCCGCCTGCCACTTTTCCACCCTTTGGGTGAAGCTGCACACACATCATGGGTTCGCTGTGATTCTGCCGAGGCCTTTCGCTGTTTTTCATCACAGCATTATTCCCATCGGCTCCTTTGAACCCCATATTATGATATCCCGCACCAGCTCCCGCTTTCCTCTGACTCAGGTCAGCACCATTACGATCTGAAGGCGGGTCTATGCGGCTGGGGTTGCTGCTTTGTCTCGTGTCCGGACGACTAGGGCCACTGCTTTGCCTCGGGTTTGGACGGCTAGGACCACTGCTTTGCCTCGGGTCTGAACAGCTGGGGTTACAATTTTGTCTTGGGTCTGGACGACTGGGGCCATTGTTTTGCCTCTGGTCTGGCCGGATGGGGACGCTGTTTTGTCTTGGGTCTGGATGACTGGGGCCACTGCTCTGCCTCGGGTCTGGGCTACTGTGGCTGCTGTTTTGCCTATGATTGGGCCGGGTGGGGCCGTTGCTGCTTTGCCTTGGGTCTGGACGACTGTGGCCGTTGCTGCTTTGCCTCTGGTCGGGCCAGCTGGGGCCGCTGGTTTGCCTCAGGACTGGAAGGTTGGGGACGTTGCCTTGTCTCGGGTCGGGGCGACTGGGGTCGCTGTTTTGCCTCGGGTCTAGACGACTGGGGCAACTGATTTGCCTCGGGCAAGGACGCCTGGGGCCGCTGCATTGATTCGGGTCTGGACGATCGGGGGCGCTGCTTTTCCTCGGGACTGGACGGTTGGGGGCGTTGTCTTGTCTCGGGTCGGGGTCTGGACGACCAGGGGCGCTGTTTTGCCTCGGGTCTAGACGACTGGGGCAACTGGTTTGCCTCGGGTACCGCCTGGGGCCACTGCATTGGTTCGGATCTGGACGATCGGGGGCGCTGCTTTTCCTCGGGACTGGAAGGTTTGGGGCGCTGCCTTGTCTCGGGTCCGGGCGACTGGGGGGTGCGTGTCTTGGATTCGGACGACTGGAGCTGCTGCTTGGTCTGCGGTTATAGTTATGAGGGTCCATCTTACCCTCTTCACCATAGCATGCGCTGTTCCTTTCTGTGGCTGTGGCTCCGGGGCTTGGATATTTGACCTCAGCAAAGTATCTCCTCTGAGTCGTATGGACAACATTGTCCACTGAAGGCGGTCTTGAGCGACAGGAGTGACTGGAGCCACTATCCGCTCTCGAGCTAAGGGGAAATTTATCATAGTTGCCGTCTCCAACTCCACAACATACCATCATGCAATTCATTCCACTCAATTCACCTACAGAGCTTGGAGACTTGACCTCTGCAAACCCGCCACAAATGTCATCCGCGCCCAGACTATTTTTTCTGTGAGTATTTCCGCCGTCCGAGGAAAGATCAAGAGAGCGAGTGCAGTTCATGATGTGATAGAATGCAATTATGTATTCAAGAATTTTGTATTCAAGAATTTTGTCTCGCTCTAGAGTGAAACCAAGCTTTATGCCTTGATTAGTCGATTAGTGAGAGTAAGGCAGAGTGAGGTGAGAGTTCAGCAGCATTACTTTTCACGATTATCCAGATTATTGTTTTCACGACTATCTCCGATTATTGTGTTCTCAATCAGGTGGTCTTACTTTTGCATATGCACGAGGACACCGATCCCGTAGGGCAGTGCGGGTAGGTAGGTATGAAGATTAGGTATGACAAAACGCACACTGAACTTTGAGTGTGATCCGCGAAACGCAGTGAAATTTGCGTTCCATCCATCAGGTTCCGTATCACACTGGTTTAGATCCCATCTCAGACAGAACTTGTGTCTTTTGTATCGCGGGAGGGCAGTGCGGGTATCTATCGGATCAAACACACACATGAACTTAGAGTATGATCCGTGAAACGAAAAATGCAGTGAACATTTGCAGTACCGCGCATCGCATTGGTTTGTCCTGATCATGACAAAGAAGGACAGTCAAGGTATAATCATTTAACATTATTAATACTCCGGATCTGTCACTACGTCATATATATGTATCACATCCGCATATCCACATCATAAAACTGTGCAATGGGCGATAAAACTCGGATAAAGTGATCGAATTGTGACTTGAGGGCAGTTAAATTGGGTCGGTATCCTCAGGAACACTGTCCGGTGAGAGATGTGGTCACAGAATGGGACGAAGGACATTTTCATTTGAGTGCCAGTGTTATCGTACGGGCAGTACCCAGCTGGGGGCCCAACGTTTTGTTTAGATAGACTGTTCACATAGATACATGCTCGAAAATGCATGCCGATGCGCATGACCAATGACCCACATACATACACCTAACTTCTTTGACAGAAATCCATAATTAAGTAAGTAAGTAAGTTCTACTAGATAGTTAGTGGGTAGTACTAGCCGGTATCTATCCCATAAAAATAATATGTGAGATACCTACCTGGTCGTACCTAGGTACTTGCAGCTAAATAAAGGCATTACATAAAATGCATCATGCGAATCTCGATCAAAAAGAAAGATATATCTCTATGTCGTTGGTCATTTCCACAGTCGGGGCTGGGACAAAGTCGGGGGCATTTTTGATACTGAGTCCCAGTGACACAATAAAAGTCGTTAGTTCTAGTGTCCTATTCGAGCGATGATATCCTTTCTCAGTTATACATCTGAAATTTGATGGGTCATTTTTGTCTTGCGTAGGAATTCTATATAGTTTCAGGAAGAAAAGTTGGTCGGAGGTACTGCCCAGTTTGAACTGCCTTCTCCCGCCCCCTCGAGGTACTGCCCGCCTCTCTCTAGAAGTACCATGGCTCAGCGATACTGGGCTACTACGGGAACTACCTAAGACTACTACCACTATGTGCACGTCATGATATGGAAGCTATTTAGAGCTACCTATAATGACAGTCATAAAAATAACAATATTCAACAGTAAACGTCAAGATAGATAGTTCAATCGATATGTTAGACGTTCAACCTATACTCTAGCCTCTAACAGATACACAACCGAGTGGACAACATCGACAAGCTTTGTTCGACGGCCTGAACCTACTACTTCAGATTCTATCACAATGATGGCAACCACTCCCTCCCCCCGCCCACTTAATCGATGCACCCGCTCCCTTCACCGACTCTCATCGCAAGAGTCTCTGCGTGCTACCTTCCACGGTAAGGGTACGCCAGCTGCCAAGCGAAGCTTGTCCCGCGGCGACATTGGTGGTGGTTTTGCAGAGATCAAATCTCCATCCAACAGAAGGAATGCCACGATGGTGTGCTATGAAGAAGAGGAGGGCACAAGTGGGGTACATAATATCTTTAACAAGTGCTTGGGACAACGCAATGGCTCCAGTCATACGGGAGCCTCGTTATTCAAATGTGCTGACGACCCTTCAGGCCACAATGCTATTGGCTCCAGCCAGACACAAAAGAAGGACTGCCGAGATCCACTTGCAGCATCGGCAGCTCGCATCAAGAGAAGAAACGCTGCAAAGGATATTGGTGGCAACCTGAATACGGCGAAGAAGATTGACAAATGCATCCAACAGCACAACGGTAGACTCAACCTGAAGAAACCTTCAACGACGGGTCGCCAAATGAATGTTCGACATCCACTTGCAGCCTCGACGGCTCGCTCAAAGAGGCGTGTTCGTTGGGGTGGCCAAATAATGAATGACCGAAATCTAACTTTCGCGTCGATGGATCGTTCCAAGAGTTTCAAGTCTGCAGATGACGATATTAACCTGGATACGAGGAAGAGGGCTGCAATAAGATCTCATCAGTGTAGAGATAGACTGATGGGCCAGAGTAATGTGCCTACACCGAGGGATCTTCCAACCTCGAGAGGACTTTCCAAGAGTAGACATTCAGAATACTCTCAACGACCACGCTCTTCTTTACCTCACTCACAATCATTTCCATCGCATTGCAACGTAACTTCGTCTTCCAACCACACACAAAATGGATGTTTGGGCTCGAGATCAATTAACTTGACCCGTGGTGGTCCGAAACATATTCATAACGGCATGAGATTGAATTCTACTACTTCAACTGGAGGTCGGAGTCGAGGGGTGTCAGATGCCAAATCTTTCCATTCTAATCCCATCCCACATCAAATTTCATGTTTGGGTACGAGTGTAGCCACTGCCACATCATGTATCAGACCGCCCAAGAGTAACACGTCGCATCGGGTATGCAAGCCAGAGATGGCATCGTCTGAGGAAGAACGAATTCAGGCTCGACGACTAAACTCAAGGAGATATAGTCGAGATCGTCCCCCAATTTCGGATTCTGGTTTAGACCTACAGAATTCATCTCGTAGTCAAAGGCAAGGTCCATCATCGAATCAAGATCGAAAGAATTTTTCTTCTCCATCAACCCCGAATACATCGCCTGTGAGAAGGAGCGATTCCAACATGAGCAATGCATCGACCAAGAGCCCATCATGCACAAGTACCGTCTATACCTTATCGGATGATGAAGATGACCTCAAGTCGCACTCCTCTGTCATGAGTCCTCTTAGCGATTCATTCTGCTCCCATGAAATATACAACTACCATGATGAATTTGAAGCCAAGTTGCAAGTCGAATCGAGTCCATTGACCCGCCAGGGTAGCCCCCGCTCAACTCTTGACTGTCTTGATGATGCTGATTACAATCATGGCAAGAAAGAAGAGGCGATGTCTTCACGTTGCAGGGTTACCTTTTCTTCTTCAACGCTGGACGCCAATCCCAACATTGGAGATATATGTCGCCCACCTCTTTGTTCAGATCCTAATTTTGCCCTGTCGCAAATTGACCCACCAAGAAGTCCTTCCAGTTTGCAGAACGCCTCATTCCATTCCAACCTTGAGGGTAGCCCTCGCCGTCATCATAAAGATGCTAATGCTGTCCTATCGTCACATTTGGGTTGTTCTCCATCTCAGTTTAGATCCGCCATCTACTACATGTCCGACGCCAATCGCCACAATGCACCGGCTGGTATTGAAAGTCTCGACTGACAAGATTGAGAACAGAGTATGTTGCTGCTTTTAGCAAACCTCTTCAAGTGGTTATCATTGACTCTCCTTGACGGGAGACGAGCCTCAGTTTTATTTATCATGGAACATGGGGTGGGTACTCAAACAGACCCGCTCAAAAGAGGAACATCTGTTTGTTGGAAGAGGAAAGGAACTAGAATATTGATGTACATACTGTAATTAGAAACTCTAACATTTATTCCCCCCATATATCTCGGAACGCCGCATCATCTCACACACCAAATTACTCCCCCCCTTTATGCTGTGTGTTGCTATCGTCATAGGTGACTGCCCATCCTTCATAGGTACTCTTGACTGCCCTACAAGTATTATAAGATGAGATATCACGATCACCACTGGACTCAGACATTGAGGCGGTAGACTTGGTGTGTTCTGAAAGACCCAAGGATGGTTTACGGCATAGCCGTGAAGACAATATATTATTGTTGTTGCCTTCTGACACGAGACGAGTGTAGGATCTACTACTCGGGCTAGTAGGAGAACCATGGGATGAAATGGCATTCAGCGAAGTCGTCCGATGAGCTTGTGGATAATAGGCGGATGAGGAGGAGCACCGACGCAATGGTGAGTCCGGTGCTCCTTCTTTCTTGTCAGAATCATTTCCATTATCACTTGATGTGCGACGTACACCGTTGCGGGTCGTCCGCGGACTCGGCTTGACTTTCACCTTGGCGTCATATTCATCAAGGTAATCGTAGATATTAGAGCAGAAGGAATTTCCTCGAGCGCTCATTCTCTTCACTGGTGAGGGTGTTTTGGGGGGTGATGATGGCGCCGAAGAAGCGGGACTCTTGGGATCTACTCGATTCGAGGTATTGATCTTGCTTGTGTTGTTGGAATCAATTCTTTTCACTGGCGATGGTGTTTTTGGGCTTGGCGACGAGAGTGAAGAAGGGGGGCTCTTCAGATCCCATCGATTCGGCAATGGTTCTCGGCTTTGGCTTCGAGATGAATTCCGTCGGTCCATTTGAACCCGGTCGGATATAATTTCTGCCCTGCGGAGCTGCTCACGCTTTAAACTCTTTGAACGTCCTCGTCTTGATCGCATATCCTCCTCGAATGATGCCACACTCGACCTTGTTTCACCTGATGCAGTGGCATCATTCTTTCGACTTTTGGATCTGCTACGCGTCATGTCAGTTGATGCGCCAATGCATCCAATTTTGCGGGTTGAGCGAGTGGAACAGCTTGAGCGAGAGCGAGTGGATCTTGAACTGACAGATTTTATAGCATCATCCGATCGTCCTCGACTCTGAACTAGAGGTTGATACGGTTTAAGTGACGAAGACGAATTCTGCCGGACGGCCTTGGCGGCGGAATCTGATGCCATGTTGCACTGTCCCACACTCTGGCTCGGCCTTTCTTTTTCGAGGGATTCCTTACCAGCCATAATTTCCCCCGGTACATCATTAGTCTTAGTTTTCGAACTGCCCCCTGACATCTTGCGAGTCGCCGTGGAGCGGGATCTAGCATTGGATTGAGATTGAGATACAGAAGAGCGTGCTGGCTGACAGTATTCGGCTGGCTGACAGTATTCGGAAAGTTTACTGTTGGAAGAAGAATGCTCCCTCAAGGCTGCTGAATTGCGCACCGGTTGGTAGGAGGCCGAAGCTCGACTCTTGGAACGCCCTCTCGATGCCGAGAGTCCATCATTCAGTGCTGGTGGTGCACCCCTTGCAATGGACAAATTTCCATTTTGGTTCATTTGGGCATTGTTCTGATGCCGAGCTCTGTCGTCCATTCTTTGTATCCTATCCATGTGACCATCTGCATTTGCAACTGCAGCGTGTCTACTTCTAGAACGTGCTCTCGATGCTGCAAGTAAATCACTATGATCTTTCCTTTGCCTGTCACTTGCTTCAGGCTCATTCTGGATGGGCGTTCCTCTCCCACTCGATTGCCGAGCCTGATGCCGAGCCCTTTCTTCCATTCTGTTTATCCTGTCAAAATATCCATTACTGTCGTCTGCAAAAGCTTTCGACCTACTCTTCGAGCGAGCTCTAGAGGCTGCAAGCGGGTCTTGGTGGTTCGTTTGTCTACGCCTCGGTGATGTTATAGACTTATCATGATGGTTGAGGTCGCGGTAATCCAGATCTCGAGGCCTTTCGGTGTTTCGTACTATTCCCCCCGCCATTCGTTCTTTCACAGCCTTATCACTATCAGCTCCTATGGACCCCACATTGTGATTGAATGCTCGTTCGTCCATTCTCTTTAGCTTCACCAGATACTTATCGAGAGAAGGTGAACCGGTGCTTCCGTCGACACCAGTAGCTGCCGGCACTCTCCTCTGACTCGAACCAACATCCTTGTTGCGATCTGAGTAAGGCACAGGATAGGGGACGAGTGACAATGCCCCCTCCGAGCGATTGAAGGAGTCGTTGCCATGTTGTTGTCTCGAGCTATTGTTATACTTATTTTGATGGTGGTGTTTGCGGTTGTTCCCCCTCTTGCCCTCTTCTACTCCATGGCATACCAAGGCGTCATTCGTAGTGTATGCAGTAGAGCTTGGAGACTTGACCTCTGCATGGCCACCGCCACTATCGCTGGGGGCACTACGGCCATGACTATGGCTGCGTCCTCGGCTGCGTCCATGATGCGCGGCTGGGGCGCCACCACTGGTATGGAAGGTCGAGTGGAGAGGCTCCTCTGGGGAGAGGCAGTGATGGGAACGCGGGGAGCGAGTGGTGTAGGTCATGATGAAGGATGGAAGAGAACGATACTACTCTCAATTTTGACTCTTAAGAGGTGCAATCAAATGGACCGAAGCCAATTAGTGATGTAGCGAGAACTAGGTATTTGTTCATGAGCGTGAGATGTGATG
>JALLBF010000221.1:0-13080 GCA_036939945.1 Thalassiosira sp. AJA248-18
GTTGTTTTTTCTGAAGGGAATTTATAAGCAAGATAGAAGGAAGCTTGTCACTGCTGTGTTCCCAATTTTTATGATGGTTTGGAGACCGAAGCTTGACACTGCTGTGTCCCCAATGCTAGGTGACAGAGAAATACGCATTCTCGCGCATCCTGAGCAATGGATCATGCCAGCTTGTTAGCATCACATCCACCCATACTGAGGAAATGGATCCTGCCACCATCAGCTTGTTAAAGATACAGATATTACAGTGCACATTCTAATATTGAGAGCTTGATGTTACAAGATATGTTACAAGTTACATGTTAGGGACAAAGGCAATGTGGGGGAATCAATACAGATATGTGTGATGTCAACATCACGTCACAATCAATTGACATCGTGTCAACAAAACAAGAAAGAAGTCAATGGGGAGACCTTCATCAAACATCAAAGAGATGATATCGATTACTAGTTCATCTCTTCACACACATCAATTGAATGAAGCCATAGTAAAGACTGATTTTGTAGTGAACATCGTCATCGTCCTAATAGACGTTGTTGTTGTTTCGCATAACCGACAATGATGCCGTGCATTGTTTAGGCCAAGATGAAGTGACCCCCATCCTAACTTGCAACCTATTGAAGACTTAAGAAGAATGCCCCTTTGATACCGTCAGAAGTTGTCCATAGGTAGTAGTCGCACATAGCATATCTTGAACGATTTGATTGACCCCAATCAACCTCAAGCTCAAGCTTCCCCAATCTAGTGTAATAATATTCACGCTCTGAGCAAATCCACCACTAGTCCCATATTGTGGTCAGCGATAGATAACAGTAGCAAGCAAGAGGCGCAAGGGAATTATCATCTGTCACTAGGCGAGCAGGTTCATGGCTGCTGACAGTAGGTTTTCAACCTAGGCCACGTACTTACGGCCACGAGGTTGGATATTGCTGTAGACGATCATCTGTAGGAAGAAGTAGCCAACCTTCCAAACTCCACAAAAAGCGATCATGACTACTGGTTTGCCAATTATATGTTGTGTATGCTAGGCGAGCAGGCTCGTGGCTGCTGACAGTAGATTTTCAATTTTCAACCTAGGCGACACACTCAACGCTCACGACCACGAGTTTGGATATCACTGTCGTCGATCATGTGGATGCCAGTGGCTGTCTAGGGCTAGGGCCGCCGTGATCACCATGGTTGGAGGGAGAGATGGTTTGGTGAAGAATTCAGTCTACTTGGCCATGGTATGATATGACCGCGACCACCGCTGTACGTGACAAGTTCTTGCCCAATAAAGTCGAATAGTGGTTCAAATTGAACCCAAAGGTCTCCATCCTCTATGGTCGTATAGTATGAGCAGCAGACGTTTCCCCCCTGGAAGACATTTTTACGTCAATTTTTTATACGTACTCGTGCAGTGGAACATCACGAAAAATAAGAAGGAATTTTCGATAAGAGATCGTCGCCTGATCGACCCCTCCCAAAACTACCGTAGAAAGAGCTACGTATGAACTCTTTTATCTGGGTAACATCGACCATCCTTCCCCGTCCCACCATGGAATCCGCTGACGCCCCTATCTCATGACATAGGAATATCACATGAATAAGATATGACGCGGTGGATCCATGGTATAGATGTCTGGCAAGATGGTGGTAGCTTGGAATAGGGCAAATTTAATTGCATTATGGCAATGCATACGGCACCCATGCTCATCCGTCGATAGAGGAGACAAAAGGCTTTCAGGAATCCAGCTAAGTCGGTACTAGAGTGCCCACTCTCGGAATCCACTATCATTTTCCGTATTGTATAGAAATAGTACATAATGCGTACCGCTGTCAACCATCAGCCCTCTCATGTGAGAACGGCTTCCCTATGCCGCAGATGCTGATAATGGACGCCGTATGCACATAGGAATCGGCCGTCGTCGCAGTGGATTGCTTTTTACTTTTTATGATATAATGCCGGGTGTGTTATGCTATTCCATCCGCGTTTGATACCGATTTATGGCGAACTCTGCGCCTCCATCATGCCGTGAGGAGTGTGAGATTTGCTGACACGCAAGCCAGAACGCGTTGATGGAGGATGGAGATTGATGGCTAGGTACAGTACTATTGCTTATGCTTATGAGCACAATCTCAGGTGCAGATGTTGTACCCACCAAATGATACCTGCCGCCACATTAGCATCACCTGGCGGCGACCCGGTAACAAGTGCAGTCAATAAATTGACAAATAACGTCACCGCCACTTTAATAGCTTCCATACTGCAGCGGAGAAGAGTGTAGCACTTCGTCATGGTCAATGGCCATGAGATTTTTTTTTGTTTTTTCTCTGGCTCGTTTTGGCGCCAACCTTCCCGCCAGATCGATTTGGCGCGCACACGAATGAACCCAGAACGAATGAAAATAAGGAGAAAGAGGGAAAGCAAGGGCATGCACCATGATGCGTGCCCACATACCATAGTCGCAGGAACAACACCATGAAATCTGCTTCGACTCCACCGTGGGTTGTCGGTGAAAACGCATAAAAATCCCCAACATCCCAGAATCGTCCCCTGCTTCTCTAGCGAGCATAGCCAGAGACTGACGAGTTGCTTCGTCGGAGGATTGTACCACACCACGTGTCCGCATAGGACCTAACAGCATCATCATTCTAATATCGCACATCTTTCCGCAATCATGCCAACAAGCACACAACATCATACTTCCGATGCCAGGGGCAGCACTAACAGCAACATCAGTGCAGCAGCAGGAGGGGGGGGATTTTCACTCATGAATTCCCTCAAGGGCGGCACCACAACAACCAGCAGCGTCATTAGCGGCACCAGCGATCATGACGACCCCACTGCACGGTTACGTGAAGGACTCACCACCAGCCCTACTACCGCCACCACCACCGCCACCAGCAGGACGAAGAACTCTCATCGCCGCACGCACTCGGGCACGCTCTCGGCACCTCACGCAATGGTACGAACTCCCAATTCATTCACATCCTCTTCGAATTATTACCAACAGCAAAACAAGGTGGCGGCAGCGCAGCAGCATCAGCAGCAACAACAGCAGCAGCAGCAGCAGCAGCAAAGACGATCGGCAAACTATCGCAACGCTCCCAAGGGAGTATTACGTTCACCCAAAAAACACCACATGCGTCATGGCTCGTCCGATTCTCACTCTGGTCGATGGAACTTTCCTGGATTATCACCCTCGAATAGTATGGATAGCGAGGATCAATCCTCTCGTGGTGGTGCAGGTGGAGGGGGTAGTGTTGCTAGCAGTAGTGTTTATACCACTGCTACTGCCAGCGGTGCTTTTCGTGGTGGTGGTGGCGGTGGCGGTGGCGGAGCACCTGGGCCGATGAGTTTGAAAACTACCAGCTTCGACGACTGTTATTCTCCCGCCACTCCAGGCTTTAACGATGCGTTTACTTTGTTGGAGGAGGAAAATAATAACAACAGTGGGAGTGGCACCACTACGCCATCGCCAGCATCTTCTCCTAGCAGGAGGCCCTTTTTCCCATCGAGTCCCAAACGCACTACTACCACTACTACTCCCAAGGAAGTAGGATCTCCTTCCAAACGTGGTGTATTGCCCCTACCCCTCTCGTCTCCTCCCAAACGCAGTCAGCAGCATTTGCACCCACCCCAAGCAGCAGCAGCGCAGGCGGGGGCTGTGCCTCCTTCCTCTTCCTCCTCTCCCAGTAGCAATAGTAGAGGAAGAAGTAACAGCTTTGGCGGCCTTCGGAAGAAACCACCGAATCCATTATTCACACAGACAACCATTGATGGGTCGAAGAAACAAAATCATATACCGTACGAGAGTGGCAATCTACCTGTATTGGCATCACCACCATCTACCCCCAAAACTCCTCCACGTGCAGCTACGACTACTACCCCCCCTTCAAAATCCTCCTCCAGCAATAATAGTAGCAACATGCCGGCTCCTCCAACTGGTCACAAAAATAAACCAGCAAATAATAATGCACGGGCAGCATCCCCCGTTCCATTCGCCATTACCAAAAACAACAACAACAGCAGCAACCAACCAGCAGGAGCTGCTGCAGGTACAATGCGTGCTGCATCCCCACTACGCCATCCCTCCCCGTCCACGGCTTCCCGTATGAAATCATCATTGGCCAAAACATGGAATAAGGCTAGCAAAACTGTCAACAACAAGGGAAGTGGCAGTGGCAGTGTAGGAGGTGGAGGAGGAGGGCACCGTCGAAGTCGATCCAGGGGCAGTGGTAATTACAGTGATGCAGTCTCCAAAGCATTGCAGGAAGATAATGGACACACCGATGGGATTGGTGGTGCACGAGATGTTGATATTATCGACCAAACAACCAAGAGTGCCAAGAGTGCCAAAAGCGGTGTCACGGCCAAGAGCCAAGAGGGGATTGAGGTTATCAGCACCCCCTCCACGCCTAGCAGGAGTAGTGTTGGGAGTAGAAGGATTGGTATTAGTCGATTGAGAAATCGTAGTCCGAGTCCGGTGCGACATTTGGGTAGTAGCATCACTGGAGGTGGTGGTGGTGGTGGTGGAGGTGCTAGTACCAATGAAAATAACAACAACAATGACGCAGTAGCGGCAGCAGCGGCGGAATTGCAAATGGAAAAAGATTCAACCGCATCCACCCCCTCCTTCTTCGGTGCAGCACGGGGAATACGAACCATGAGTCCAGGACGGGTGAAGCGCACTCTGAAGAAACGATTGGCTATGCCGAATGCAGCATCATCGTCGTCAAATAAGTCGCAGTCGCAGCAGCAGCAGCAACAACGTCCGCCGGTATCACCAGAGAAGAAACCATCATCGTTGCCATTGTATCCCGCATCGGAAAACACATTGAGCGGTAGGGGCAGCGTGGACGAGGATGATGACGAGGTTATTGATCAAATGGTGAATAGTTTGGCGAACACTACCATGAGCTTTGATGTTGCGGATGATAATAATGGAAGAGTGACGCCTACACCGCCGCAACCAATATTGGAATCGGCACTGTCACTCCCACCAAGACCACAGCAGCAGAAGCAGAGTTCTATACCCGAAATTGATATAGAAGAAGAAGAAGAGGAGGTGGAAGGATATTTCATCAATACAACTTCCTTTAACATCTTTGAAACTCGAGAATTTTTAAAGGCCATGGGAGGAAGTGTCAGCGAGGCATCCTTGGCGACCAACTATATCCGAACGGGGGATTCACTCTGTAACAAGAAGTCAGACGAGGAGTTGGAACGTGCTATTCAAGTGTATTATGCAGGGTTGGGTGTTATTTTGACACGAATTCGAGAATGGTCTATCAAATGTCGAGGAGAGAGTGACATACCTGCTCCAGTGGATGTCGAGGCAACAACATCACCCTCGTCCGTCTCTGAAGGAACAGCAACATCTTCTTCTTACATATACTACAAGGACTTTTTGGAGGTGGCACACTCACCCGAAACGAATATCCTACTATTGGCAATGTCGTCGATATTACTTCGTGCGGGCAATGCCCACTTTCGGCGGAAGGGCTGGGAATATGCATGTCGCGACTATGTCAGCGCGCAATCCTACCGATCATTACGTCATGAGGCGAAAGATATTTCATCGGAAGAGAAACGGAAACAACAACAGAGTCCCATTCATGTGGAGGATGCCAAGCTGAACGGACGGATATTGAACAACATGGCATCAGCTCAGTCCAAGCGGGAGATGTATGATGAGGCACGGTTGGAGTATACGAAGGCACTTCAGATTAAGCAGGGTACTCTCGAGGCATTGCACAAACAGGCTAGTGCAGCAAAAAGTAGTAGTGGAGACGGCACCAAAAAAGAAGCAGTGGACGATAAGAATTTAGTCGCAGACATTGCCTCGACCTTTCACAATATTGGATTATTGCGCATGAATTGCGGTGAGCCCAAAAAGGCCGAGAAGGCATATAAACAATCACTCTCGCTGCGTGTCAAAAAGTTTGGTCTGGATGATCTCGGCGTCAGCTCCACCCTCAGCGCGTTGGGCGATGTTTATTATTGTCAAAGGCAGTATGATGATGCCTTTCGTTCGTACAAGGAATCGTTACGCATACGGAAATTACACTGCGGCAAGTCCGACCTGAAAACAGCAGATCATTACTACAATATCGGATTGGTGTTTTATTCGAAAGGTCCCTTTATTAAAGCGAAGACTTCGGTGGCGGAATGTTTGAGAATACGACGACATCAGTTGGGGAATGAAAGTTTGCCCGTCGCGTCGGCCCTGCATTTGTTGGGATTGATTGCATCATCGTTGGGTAATTGCGATGAGGCGTTGTCACTGTTGGAAGAGTCACTGGGTATTCGGCAGAAATTACTTGAATCGAATGATGATCATTTGTTGGTGCTAAATGTGCAATTGGCATTAGGAATCGTTCACCAAAAGATGAACGATTTTGATAGTGCCATGGATTGTTTTTCTGTCGCCCTTTCGGGAAGGGCACAACGTCTCGGGAAGGATCATATATCCTCGTCGGAAGTGTTGCAAGAAATTGGAGTTACATACATTGCAGGGAATGAATATCACAAGGCATACCAGACGCTCGAGGAGGCATTGCGCATTCGTAAAGCGTCGGCGGCTGGGGGTCACAGTTTCGAAGTGGCAGAAACGCTGAATAGCATGAGCTTGGTCCTCTTCAAATCGGGCGATACCGAAAAGGCTATAGAATTGAGTGAGGAAGCGCTCGATATGCTCAGGACGGCTGTTGGGTCCGATCATCTACTTGCGGGTAAAACGTTGAAAAATTCGGGGGATTATTACCAGGATGCGCAAGCGTATGATGATGCCACGGAAGCTTACACCGAGAGCCTTCGAGTGATGACTGCGTGGTATGGAAAGGAGCATATATTTTTGTCAGAGGTGTTGAATGAAATTGGAGTCACAAGGTTCAAGAATGGGGAGTATATGATAGCCAAGCAGTCGTTTACAGAGGTGAGTGTTGAGATTCTCTTGTGTTGCAAATTACAGACTCAAATAGCTCAATCATGTGTCATCTATTTTTCTCTCTCAGGCGCTACGGCTGATGCGCCTTACCCACAACGAAGCGAATAAATCAGCCATATTCCCTACGCTAAACCACCTTGGCCATGCTCTGTATAAGAACAATGAATTAGGACTTGCTGCTGAAACTTATATCGAATCGTTCAATATTCAAGTGAGCATTGTAACTGGAGATACCAATGATGGGCTGAAGGAATTTGGCACAAAATTGAACAGCATAGAAGATAGAATTGCTGCAATGGAAGGAGAGGAGGAGGATTTGACTGAGTTATCAGAATCTTTGGGAGGCATTGCAAGCATTCTCCGATATCTCGGTCTTGTTATTCAAGAACAGGGAGATTTCGAATCAGCATTATCAACAAACAAGCTTTCGCTGTCGGTACGTTTGCGCCAGCCCTTCAAAGAACACTCTTCCATTGCACTTATGGCAGAAACAATAGCCATGTTTGAGTACAAACGCAACAATCTTGAAAGTGCTATGGATTATTTTAACCAAGCACTGGAAGCAAAGAAGTCTTATCAGGGAGAGTCAACCATCGACATTGCACGAACAGTAAATAATCTGGCCAACATTCATTTTTCCCTTGGAAATCTTGATGATGCGATGCAGCTTTATCAAGAAGCATTAGAAATCAAGAGGCACTGTCTTGGAGATGATTCTGACGATGTTGCAAATACCCTTAATAATATTGCACATGTCATGGTCAATGCCGGAAAAGAACAGGAGGCTCTCGAGACCTACCATAGCGTTGTGAAAATAAGGCAGGAACGGTATGGTAACAGCCACCTCTCAGTCGCAGCAACACTCGCAAGTATGGGAGATGTCTACATCAAACTCGGAAAGCTACAAATTGCCATGACATACTTTGAACAGTGTATACGGATACAAAAGCTACGGCAAGACCACTGCGACGAACGAGTGTTGGAAAATCTGGGTTCCATCTACGGAAAGTTGGGTGAATGGCACAAGGCAGAATCTACATTCAACGAAATTATCAAAATGAAAAGAGCAGCACACGGTGAGGAGTGCTTGGATGTAGCGAAGACATTGGATCTACTTGCAGTTTCCTACATTGAGCAAGATCGCTACGCAGAATCTATTGAACACCTACAAGACGCGCTGCGTATCCGAAAGGCATGCCTTGACGAGGACGATGATGAGATTTTGGCATCCCTGAACAAACTTGCTTTTGTATATAAATCATTGGATATGACAGAACAGATGCTAGAGGTCAGGGAAGAGTTCGATGCTGTCCAAGCTAGAAGGAATACAACAACTTAATTATTCTACCAAAAGTTGTTGTTGCGAGCAGGTTGCGAGTTTAAGCATCTGTGACCACTTTATTGTTTAATGCATCTCATTGGTTAATACATCATTTATTAATCAAATAAACAATCCCACCATCCCACTTACTCTGTGTAGCTTCAATTTGAAAGCAGTATATTAGAAACAATCAATCTGCTGAATCAATCTCAATCAGAAATTTATGAGCTCTATCTTGAAGTTCAAAGTTCAAGCTTCAGTGTGACACCGCTGCACGCCGGCCGGGTTTTGGTGCGCACTAATCTGGATGGGGGTCTTGTCTCATGAGGAGAAGACCCGAAGGAGTCCCAAGAAAAATCGGCGAATGGTCTACGTAGGATCGTGTAGGACTTCCTCGATTTCCTGGCTAATTTCGCGAATTTCCTGCATTTTCAAACAGTCATGTTTGTTTCTTGGCGCGCCTTCTCGGCCGCTGCCGCCAACACACACAACAGCACAAAAACATCACAGAATTCTCCATCGTACGGCGCCAACGCCAAGACGAAAGCGGCGCGAACGGAGAAGTCTCCGCTGTCAACAGCAACTCGACTCTTTTGCGAGTGGCAACAAGCAAAGAACAAAAAGTTCGTATCTGGCAACAACGCATTGGCAATCGTTGCCAAATTTTCGTCCGCTACGTTTGTAACATAATCAATCACCGCCAGCTGCCGCCGCCATCAATATTTTGACCATAGCCGCTGCCGCTACTCTCGATTGCATTGCTTCCACTATTATTCTGCCGCGAACTGCCCGCGACACTCCTCAATTCCTACGTGAAATCCCGTACTTCCACACGTCAACGTGGCCTTCCTCTATTTGCGCGCGAAGAATTCATTCACAAGAGAAGAGGCCTCGTCTCCTCGACGTGATCAATCTGAACGACAGCATTGGATCATCGTCCGCTTTTATATTCGCCGGAGCCATCATCCGTCAATCAGCGCCCTCGATAAACGCAATGTTCACAGAGGTGGCCATGTCTGCAACAGTCCAAACTATGTCTCTTCCTTGTACAAATCCTCTTGCCCTCGC
The DNA here is from genome assembly GCA_036939945.1 of Thalassiosira sp. AJA248-18. Taxonomy (NCBI): domain Eukaryota; phylum Bacillariophyta; class Thalassiosirophyceae; order Thalassiosirales; family Thalassiosiraceae; genus Thalassiosira; species Thalassiosira sp. AJA248-18. Next base: position 9,323 of record JALLBF010000221.1, read on the forward strand.
CGCCGCCGCCGTCTCGGCCGCGGCCGAAAATAATGAATCGAACGCACCGTCATCGGCATCCTCAGCCGCCGCCGTCGCGAAACTGGCGGCCGCAACCGCCGCCGCCGCCACGACCACCTACACGACGCCCAAACGTCTCGCGGGATTGGCGGCCGTCACTCCCATGGAAGGAGGGACGCCGGGGGGGGACAATGACCTCCTCGAAGGAGAGGGCGACGAGCCGGCACAGAAAGATGAGGCGGAAGAAGCCAACATTGTTTCGGCGTCAAGTACGGATGAGACTGCCGCTTCCCCTGCTAAGGCGGACACCCCCATTGCAGTTGCCGCTGCGTCCATTTCCGCCCCTCCAGCCGTCAACGCTGCTGTCGCCGCCATCGCTGCCGCTAAGAAAATTACCAACGCAGCCACCCCCTTTATCAGTTTGGGTCCGCGGGTGACACCCGCAGTACGAAAAATTCCTCCGCAAACTGTCATCAAAGCAGCAGCTGCTGCGGAATCAGGCGGCGGCTCTTCTTCCACTAACTCGGATTCCCCAGTGAAGCCCAGAAATTTGGATGGGGCGCTGAAGAACAAGGGGGGTTATTCCTCCACATTGTTGTCCGCCTCGGCATCAGCTGCTGGAAATGCTGCTGCTGCTGTTTCGGCACACCAACCATCGCAGAAGCAAGACGAGTGTCCAACCACCCCGGCACCGCAGCAAAATCACATCCCCCCTCCTTCTTCATTCTTGGCTGCCAAGATTAGTCCGCTGAGGTCATCGACACGTAGAAATGGGGAGGAGAAGGGAGCAGCAGCTGCAGGGGCGATGATGACGAGGGAGAACACTCCCCCTACCCCACCTTCTTCAAGTAATTTGGACGTGAGTTTTCTATTCAACACTTTTTCATTTGCTGTACTTCTGATGTTGACAATTTATATCTCATCAAAAATTCCAATTGTTCTTTGAAACTATCTACATACACAGCCTAGCAAACTCTCCCCCGGAATGTTCCTCTCCCCTCGTACACCCAAGCCCATCACCCACGAAGGAGGACGAATGGGAACGAAGACGTCGGGTATGACGCCCGGATTGACTCCGGGGTTGACGCCCACGAATTTTGCCAGTGATTTTGGCAAGGGGCATAAAAAGGAGGGGAGCATGAATGCTATGGATGCTAGTAATGGTATGTGGTTTTGATTTGTGTAGTTCGATCTATGTTGCATATTTCATTACTATTTTGTCTAACAAGTCCTAATTTTTCGTCTATATTATTGTTATACAGTATTTGCATGGCTCCATTCCCCTGGCGGCCAAGGCCTCTTCTCCCCCAGTGGAGGCTTGAATTCCCTCTCAGTAACCAACACTCCCCGAGGAATGTATGGTTTCACTGGCCCTGCAGGATCTGCATCGTGCAAAGGGCAGGCTGCTGCATCGGGCCATAATGGGTTTGCAATGCCCAAGTTGGCCCCCTCGTCCTCGGGCCATGATCCATCCCATTTCTTTGCCGAACTAGAACACGGGGGGGATGTCGGCGTAAACACTCCCAAAATACCCGAGTGTCAGAGGAGCATGATTAGCATTTCGCCATTGGCCTCCAAGAAGTCAAAGAAACAAGCACCAGATACTCCCATGAGCATTAACTTTAGCGAGGTGTTTGCCTCACCCAGATATCCCACTCCTCGGTTGAGCAGGATGACTGAGGCATCTGCAGGGGTGATGGCTGCCATGAAGGAGGATGGCATGTCCTCCTCGGATGTCCAAGCAAGCCCCGTCGTTAGTGCGTTGCACACGGCCGAACGGGATATCAACCTGGATGATGATTTGAATGCTCTGCTTCAGCTCGCTGAGACGGCCACACCTGGGGGACGGCACATGACCTTCATGTCTCCCCTGCTGACAAGTAGTCTGCGGAGGGCAAGCGATGGGAAGAACGACGAGCTCCCTCCGAGTTCGCTGCAATTGCCAATGATAAGTGGCAGTTCGGTCAGTGAGAAGAGTTCATCACAGAAGATGAGAAGGAACGGGGTCAACAGTGGTGCGATTAGTCCTCCCCACCTTTCAATTCGGTCCACTTCCGCAGGATCATCTCCTACGAAGACGTCGTTGAAGAAGAAGTCCAAAAAGCGCAAGTCGCCCACCAACATGGGATCTCCTGATCAGCATTACCAGCAGCAGCAGCAGGGTTACCATCCCAGCATGGTACATTACCAACACCCCCATGCGACTCATCCTGCCCCAGCTCATTCTGGGTATTACCACCATCCTCCTGGCTATCATGCCAGCACACACCACATGCACCAAATGTCATACCCTGCGCCTCACCCCGCACCACAGCAGCACTACGCCTATGGCACGGAACGTCAGCAAACATTGGCGGCGACAGCTGCCTCAACTGCTGCCCCAACATCTGCAAGTCCAATCAAGGAACCCTCGCCTCCCAAGTCATCATCATCACGCAAGAGCAAGAGCTCCTCCTCCCGGCGGTCGAAATCCAAGTCCAAGGCTGCATCCAACCCCCCATCCAAGGCCAGCAGTGTCTCAAAACCAGAAAGCATAGTGGTCTCCCCTGGAAAACGATCCCGCAAAGCCTCTGCTAAGTCTAGTGCCAACAGCGCCTCCAAAAAGTCCAAAACTGCCATTTCAGATCCAGCAGACAAGGAGCGTATCACTGCGGCTATCTATGCTGTTAATACAGTGTATGGCGATGGGACGGAGAAGGAGAAGAAGTTGGCTGCGGCAACCTTGAGGGGTGTTACCATGCGTCCGTCTGGAAAATGGGTGAGTTATCCTTTACATTGCTATAGCATACTCCTGTGTTTATCATGTTCCTTTGCTCACCAACTCTATCTCGCATTATTTTTTTGCTATTGCAGCAAGCACAACTGTATTACGCAGGAAAGTCACGGTACATTGGAGTGTTTGACTCCAAAGAAAAAGCCTCATTGGCCTACGAGATTGCGCGAGAAGTGCTCAAGACCGACAAGGGAGAGGAAGGACCGGCTAACGCGGAAGAAACGGATAGGAATGTCACGCTGGCACGAAAGGCGGCGTTTGCCGGAGTCAATGAGCACTGCGCCAAGTAGGCGTAGATTGCAGTACCTAGGTATCACAGATGGAGTCCAGGTAGGCATTATTTTTGCAAATCAGCATGTAAAACATAACCAAGGATGGAGAGAGTCGTGTGTCGCTCTGAGACAAATAGCTATGCATGTATCACGCACACACTCAACACAGTCTTGGGAGGGATTTCAATATTTGTACATCTAATGTTTTCCTGTCATGGCCTGAATGTGTAACAAAATAAATGATATAATATATTGTCACCAGGAGTTACTGCTTGAAACCAATTCTGCGAAATGGTGCTTTCTGCTTTTATTGTCATTGTTGCATCAGTATTAGATTTCTTTCTGCGCACAAGAACCCGACAAATGGTGATTCAAGACCGCACCCCGTCCCCAGCCAGCTGTATTGCTGAGACCATAATATTATTACCTTCAGGGTCGTCAGTTCTAGCCAGTTATTTAGTCGTCAGCCTCTCTGTAGGTTGTTCATAAATTTGTCTAATTACGATACCTAATCTTTGACTGCCGCCCCCCAAAGAGCGCTGCTAGCTAGAGGTAGAAGCATAGCCAAACAGCTGGCGCTTCCGGCTGCTTCCGGCCAGCGAGCCAGCCTGCCCCCCCCATGTTCATCATGTTGTATCATCTTCGTATCATCTAGCCTATCCTAGCCTACATATGTACCGTATGTTTGGAATGAATCAATTTATGATTTTTAC
>JALLBF010000222.1:0-11954 GCA_036939945.1 Thalassiosira sp. AJA248-18
ATTTAACATGTACTATCAGTACCTAACCAGTATTAAAATTTTAATTGTGAACTGAGTAGAATAGAATTATCTCAGTTCTACTTATATCTATAATATTTTCATCTTCATAAACTATTGTATGGATAGAAATGAAAAGAATAAACTGATAGCTCATATGGACTAATATCATTATCCCTCGGCTCTCAAGAAAGTCTCTAGAGGGGCAAGAGAAGTCGTCTATGGTGTACAGAAAGTTAGATACTGTTATCAATATCTAATTTCTATCCATCCACAGCAATATCATTTCTCCTGGAAGTGCGCTCCTTGCAAGGGCATAGCATGAAAGAAGATATAGATATTTACCGATAGAACCATAGCCTGATAAAAATTGACACGCATTCATTCATAGCAGTGCCAATTTGAAATGTCGGTGTTGCCAGCAAAGGCCAAATATAGGTTTGTCAAGATGACGTTCCAACCTTTGCTTTGCTTTTATGCATCCATTTCTAGACATTTTTCTACAATTACAATAAGACCACTATAAGGCTCCCGAAGTAGTGCCTTGGTGCTTTGAAATACAAAACATTTGCAAAAGACACTCTAGCTAATTCACTTGATATCTGAGCGAAAGAGAAAACACAGGAAGCAACTTCTGTGAGCAGGACTATAGAGAAATAAAAACATCATCACCAGACAAATAAACCCACCTGATTTTTCCGCCAAACACCCTCGGTGAATAAGTGTCGCCCGCAAATTCGCCTGTCGTTCCTATCCCTTCGTAAACCACCAAAGACTCATCAATCGCAATCTGATCACCTTCTTTTGTGCCTGCTTCATACACCAACCCCTTTGATGAGGTGACAAAAAATGATTGGGTGGCACCGCTGGCTATGAAAACGGCGTTGTCAAAATCACCCAGTTCAGTTGGTTGTCCTCTGCGCCCGTGATCAACCTCAGAGTTGTCGTATATTAGCTCCCATCCTGCGCTGTTTTGTTCATGGCCGATGTAACTTCCATTTCGGGTGTATACTTTCACTGCGCCTTGGCCTTTTCCCATTGCGTTAATGGCAAATGACGACACATAAATATCACGCAATGCCTTGAGATTGAACATGTTGCCACTGGATCCGAGGCTGAAGTCGAAGGTAGTCTCAAGCTCTTTTCCTGCACAGTCAGCTGGACAGGACTCCGAATCTTCGTTCATGGCACACACAGAATCACCACATACGACAGGTGTTGTTTGGTAGGCATCATACCTGGATGGTACATCAGACAACGCGTGTTACTAAGCGCCCCATACAACATAACATTGCCATTACAACTTTTTGCAAGAGCCCACTTACCGTATTATACCACCAAACACCCTAGGTGAATAAGTGTTGCCCGCAAATTCGCCTGTTGTTCCTATCCCTTCGTAAATCACCAAAGACTCATCACTCGCAAACAGATCACCTTCTCCTGCCCCTGCTTCATACACCAACCCCTTTGATGAGGTGACAAGAAATGATTGGGTGGCACCGCTGGCTATGAAAACGGCGTTGTCAAAATCACCCAGTTCAGTTGGTTGTCCTCTGCGCCCGTGATCAACCTCAGAGTTGTCGTATATTAGCTCCCATCCTGCGCTGTTTTGTTCATGGCCGATGTAACTTCCATTTCGGGTGTATACTTTCACTGCACCTTGGCCTTTCCTCATGGCGTTAACAGTAAAAGTCGAAATAGAAATATCACGCATCGCCTTGAGACTGAACATGTTGCCACTGGATCCGAGGCTGAAGTCGAAGGTAGTCTCAAGGCCTCTTCCTGCACAGTCAGCTGGACAGGACTCCGAATCTTCATTCATGGCACACACAGCATCGCCGCATTTTTCTGTGTGCGTACCAAGTGATGGTATTGGTGACATTGTTGGCACCAACGTAGTATCGATCACGTTGTACCTGCAAAACAGAGAGAAACCGTGTATGAATATTGAGAATGATTATTTGGAGAGTTGTCTATCTCCGCCACTTCAATTTTTCTTACCGTATTATACCACCCCATACTCTTGGAGAAAACATCGTGTTAGAAAATGTGGCGTCCGTCCCAACTCCTTCCAATATGGAAAGTGATTCATCACTTGAAAATTCAGAGTGCTCTTGTGACCCTGCTCTATACACCAAACCTATACTTGACGTAACAAAGAACGATTGCGAAGTACCTTGAGGTATCATCACCACACGCTGAAACTCTCCTAGCTCCGTAGGTCGCCCCCTACGTTCATGATCGAGTGTGGGATTATCATAAATAAGATCCCAGCCGTCACTACTGTGTAAATGACCCGCGTAACTTCCCTTGCGACTGTACACCTTGACCTCGCCTTGACCTAGAGAGTTGGAATTAATAGCAAACGATGAAATGACAATGTTGCGCTTTGCCTCAACAGTGAACATGTTCCCACCAGATCCAAGTTTGTACTCAAAGGTAGTATCGAGCTCTCTCCCAAGGCAGTCGACTGGGCAAGTACTTGAATTTTCATCTTTTTCACATACTGAGTTGCCGCACTGCGACCAGATGACTGTAGCCTTTGTTGGACTTTTTGATGGAGTATTAGTTGGTTGGCCTGTAGGATTCATTGTCGGTTTAGATGTCGGTTGGCCTGTAGGATTCTTCGACGGTTTTGATGTAGGCGCTAGGGTAGTTTGCAAAGTTGGCGTCTGTGTTGGTAGATCTCCAAGCGTTATTAGCACATCTGCGTATCCAGGATTGGACCCAATATTGATTTCCCTCACAAAAATCGTCAACTCTAAACCCGAACCACGCCAATTAGCGATGCTATAAACTTCTCCTTCAGAAAGAGTTGCTTTGAGATAAGACTGCGAGTACCCGAGACCGTCATTTCCAGCCTCTATTACAGTGACTTGGTCTCGAGCATCTGCCACCTCTTTGTTGTTGCCTTCTGCTCGATTGAACCCCACAAACAAGTCGTTGGGGCCGCCTGACTCAAGCTTTACGACAACAGGTCGAGAGTTGGGGTTGTTCTTGTAGTCAGCAATGCCAATGATCTTGCCCGACCAATTTGTCCCACCAGTCGTTCCAGAGTTCCATTCTTTAATGTCGTGGTCGTTTTCATTGAACCAACTGCCAACCCCTCTTGCAATCTGGAATACTTTTGCTGGATTAAAGCACATCGCACCTTCCTCATCCTCGTAGTAGGGATTGCCCATTAGACCAGTGTGGTCAGTGTATGTTTTCCCATCTATTCCACCGGAATGAGCCTATAATTAATACATCAGCATGATGCAAAGCATGTTCGACGAAAAAAATGTTGAGATAAAACGACGAAAGAAATGGGCTAATCAAACAGCCATATTGATTCGTTACAAACTTACCAAGTTCAAGTTATGTCCAAGCTCATGCATCTGAACCATTCGCAGAAAAGGAGATAAGAGGAAATGATTCATGCTGTACCACCAAATTATCATGCATTATCATAATAGTCACATAACCACATACCTGCACTGCCACATACCGGTAGTTATTTCCTTGATATATACTCAACCAGGAATTGACATAAGCGTACGCCGCCCAACCACAATCAGTGTAGCATTTTTCGATAACGAACATGACATGTTGGAACGGACCCGGGAGAACAAAACCAAGTTTCTCTTCAGCTGCCGTGACCACCGCTGCACGGATGGCACTCCGATCATTCCCTAGCAGTGGTATCGGAATCTCGATGTCGATGACCCCGCGATCTGACAATTTTTTTGAGATATCAGTGGAATATTCATCCGTCACGTCAAGCTTTCCGAAAGAGCACGCTTCGAATTGACTCTTCGCATTTACGAGATCGCCATAAGTTCCAAAGATATTGTCTGAAACTGTGCGGGCGTTATCTTGGTGAACATTCCCATCAGAGTCTGTGACACGAACAGCTAAAATTGGTTTGGGTCCTTCGTAAGGCAGTCGAGAACCAACCGCTAGATTACGGCTGTCGTAATCGTCTCGCCCCAGATTCGAGCGCGCACCCTTCAACATCTTCCGTGTCCGTCGCCTCGTCGTTCTGTCGTTGCGCGGTGCTAATATGATATTTCCAGGAGGCAAATACACAGAATCATCCCCATGCAATGACATCAGATTATCCGCTATACCAATGGTCATTTCTGAACTTATAAACGTCCCCTCATGGAGAAGAGATTGCATCATATGCATCTGTTCCTCTGTCCCTTTGATTGGAACGGTCTGTATTCAATATACACATGAGGTACAAGACAAATCCGCCAGGAAAAAGGTAAGCACACAAAAGACATGCGTTGCATGGAAAATGACACACATACACCAATACAACTCACAAGACCAGTGTTGAGCTCGCACACAAACTCTTCTCCTTGGTCATAAACATCTATATCAATTCCATTTTCTTGCAGATATCTGTAATCAGGAGAACCGGCGATGGCAATAACACTGACGCACATGTCGGTGGTGTAGCTATATTCATTGTTGTAAGCATCGTCCAATCTTCTTACTCCCCGGGCCTGCAACATTCAGATAGCGTGAGCAGGACACATACTAAATAAGAAGATTTGTTGTATTGCATGAAAAGCTTCCATCGCGAGACTTACCGCCGCGAAATGGATCGGTCTGGCACAAGCCGCCGCGGTCGCTCCCACCGCAATAAAATTTCGCAATATCATAGTTTCCAGTGGACTATTCTATTCTAACAATAAGAACAATATAAGATGGAGGTCATGTGCATTACCAACTAATGAATGGGTTTGTTGCGATGATGACAGTTCCGACAACACGATGGGGGCGAGGCGAGGCAAGAGAATGAGACTTTTTATGTGTGCAAAAGAGAGAGCTTGCAGGTGCATTGGGATCAGGAAACAACATTGAGGGGTACTGTAATGTGAACGGGTAGAATGTCCATCTCAAAAAAAAATTGGCGGTGAGTCTTTCTTTTGCAACTATTTTTTCATTCTATTATGAAATCTATCAGCAGGCCGGCGAAAAATGTGGCGCATCTATGAAGAAAAGGGGCGCTTCCGTGAGATGAGACATTGACACATCTAGACAGGGCAGTAGAGATTCCGGACTACTAAACAGATACTTTTTAGGCTAAATAATGTCTAGATACACGAGACCCAAGAAGGAATGTTGGTGGCAGGAGAGGCCCATGGCGGTCACAGGAGGTCCTAATCTATTGAGGACTTCCCTCCACAAAATCTCCAAAATCAACCCAGAATAGAATAACGTTTTCTGTTCCGCTTCACTTGAAAAGGCAACACCACGTGAACACATAACTTTAAAGAAGTCAATGATGTCGGCCTAAATAAAGAACGACCACTTTTATGTTACTCGATATTCACTCAACAAACGAACGGATATTTTTTTGAACCTCATCACTTCAAAATCAGGTATCTAGATGCATATTTCGTAAGTGACACCTTCAGACTCCAAACCAAAATGATCTTTCACCGCGATTCCATCGGAAAGGACCAAATTATCATCACTCGCACCGGTATTCGCTCCACAAAATCCTAGTTTGTACACAATCTTCTTCTGTGCCCATACATACAATGAACAATAATCACCGTCAGACAAGTTCATCTCACCGCTGACTTCAGAGTTACCAAGTATTGTATGATTGCCCTCTACACTCATCACTTGATATCCATTATCATAGTAATTAGTAATGGTGTTGATCGCAAGAGTAAAGGGTCTTTACTACACTCCTATTGCTATTATATCCAGCTTCATAGGCGTATGATGACTCGAGTGTATAGTAGATGCAACTAGTCAATTATTGGAGATTTGTTTGATTCGGTTGAATCACATGCCCATGCCTGAGCTTGTTATCCGAGTTACTGCTCAGCCTCTAACATTTCAACAGGTTGTTCGAATGCGAAATAAAATGTAAGATTTCATTCTGTTTGAATTAATCAAGACTCTCTTATCAATTTCTTCCCGCCCAGTTAGTTGTTGAACTTTGAGTGAATAATTGTGACGTGAGAGTTGTGCTAGGAAGCGCAGCGAGGGAATCGGGAATCGGGACCGGGTCATATCAAGATTCTGACGTGGGCGAGAAACTGCTAGTCTTCATTCAAAAGTTATAGAACGCTCTGCAATACTGCTCGAAGAATTTGACCTACGGGGTTGGCCTCATGGACAAGCAGCGCCAAAGGAAATAGAACATAGAGTTTCATGGCGACAACGAAATAGATCAACACTGCCGATCGGAGACATACAATCACTACTCCCATAGCCAGCTCAGTTTTGAGACACACTGCTGTCACAAAGATGAAGAGGAAGAAGCGCATTGTTGGGATATGTTGACGGTGATTTGAGATTCGGGACGAAGGCATCATTTGGAGGAGGACTATTTCGAGTTCTTGCTGTCCATTGAGCCATTTTTCTCTCTCGACAGTATAGGGAATACATGCAGCGATTTCCACCCTTCATTGAACACGGTTGAAATACATGAAGCAGGATCGTCTGAATTTCAGTTATAACATTGCTCTAGACTATAGTATAAATTGCTTCGGGCGCAAATCAAATAATGCCCTTGCGTGTTTGTCCTCACAGCAGTAACTCATGCGTCCCAGTTTGGTATGGCCACCATATCCCACAAGTCTCGATGATAACATACCTGAGTGGCCGCCGCCTGCTGCCTTGGCGTTAGCTCATCCCAATACTTATCTTCTGAATCTGGCGCTGGTGCACAGTTGTCCCAGCTTTCGACCTTCCAGCCCAAACCAGTTAAATACTCATCATATCCGTAGTACTCAATATCTTCCCACCAATATCCGAAGTAATGATTTATATGGCAGTCCCACATTTCAGAATCTATGCCCAGCCCTTGCGCTCCAGCGATTTCATTATCGTAAAGATCATGATAGCTCCACGCCTCTATGTCTCCAGTGCCTGGAAGATTCCATGTCTGACCTTGCGAGTGTAAGAAGTTGGGATGGATGGGATCAACCAATAGGTAAGAACATTGTGTGAGAGAATATGCAAACCTACAAAGAGATACCTGGCTACTCCCACATATGGCAAAGATGGCACTTTCACTTACACCTCGATCATACCCCAAGTTGTTACTTGCATAGCTTAAATCTGAACTTCCCAGCGACGACCATTTCAACTGAAGAAAAGAAAGATCAAGTGAGTGGATAAAAATTGCAACTCAAACACGGGGGAAGATGCATATTATATGATCTCACATATCTCTTCTCAGGGATTCCCGTTGCCGCTGGATTGGTAGAAATAGTTATTTGATTAGAAGGCTTAGGAGTTGGCCTCTTTGATGGATCAGAGCTTGGCCTTCTAGTTGGCTCCGAGGTCGTTGGCTGAGACGACGGCAGTTCTGTATCTACTTCAGTTGGCGACACTGATGGTTGCTTGGATGGCTCAGGGGTCGGCGACTTTGATGGAGCGGAGCTCGGCTTACTAGTAGACTTCAAAGTTGTGAGCGGCTCTGTCTCTACTTCGGTTGGTGATGCCGATGGTTGCTTGGATGGCTCGGGAGTAGGGAATTTCGACGGGGCAGAGCTTGGTCTTCTAGTGGGCTTTGATGTAGTTGGCGCCGAAGAGGGATGAGACGATGGCGACTCTGTCTCTACTTCGGTCGGAGTCGCCGATGGTTGCTCAGATGGCTCGGGAGTGGGCGAATTCGACGGCGCAGAGCTTCGTCTTCTAGTGGGCTCTGATGTAGTTGGTGCCAAAGAGGGATGAGATGATGGCAACTCTGTCTCTACTTCGGTCGGAGTTGCCGATGGTTGCTTGAAAGGCTCACGAGTAGGTGGACGCGATGGATTAAAGCTGGGACTTCCAGTAGGCGCCGATGTCGTTGGCGCCAAGGTGGGACGAGATGATGGGGACTCTGTCTCCACTCTGGTCGGAGTCGCCGATGGTTGCTTGGATGGCTCGTGACTAGGCGAATGAGTTGGACTGAAGCTGGGATTTCTCGTGGGGCCCACAGTCACTGGGGGAGAAGATGGCTGCTCTGTCTCAACTTTGGTTGGGATCACTGTTGGTCGTTTTGTTGGCTCTGATGATATTGTCGGCGAAGAGCTGGACTGATTCGATGGGTTGGCTGTTATCGGGGCCATTGAAGGACCTTTGGACGGAGGGTGTGTTAAAGCTTTGGCTTCAGTTGCAGGGGCTGTCGATGCTTGCGATTGAGTAGAAGGGGCTGCTGTTTGCGATGAGCCCCAATCAGCCAGAGACACCTCATCCCACAAGTCTCTGGAGAAGCATACTTGCGCTGCAGCCACCTTCTGCTCTGGACTCAGTTCATCCCAATACATTTCTTCGGTCACTGGCGCTGCGGCATCATTGTCCCAGCTTTCGACATCCCAGCCCAAAACAGTATAATATTGATCGAGCCCATCCTGCACTAGATCGTCCCACCAATATCCGAAGTAATGATTTATATGACAGTCCCACATTTCAGAATCTATTCCCAGTCCCTGAGCCCCAGCAACTTCATCGTCATACAAGTCTAGGTAGCTCCAGGTTTCAACGGCATTGGATCCTGGATTGTTCCATGTCTATCGCCATTGAAAGTAGTGAATTTCGTTAGTATATTTGAGTCCCCAGCAAAAGAAACTATGCAACTCAATGGTCAGACATTTCACTTACACTTCTATCGTAGCCCAAATTATCCTTGGCAAATGCTTTATCTGCATTGTCAAGTAGAGTCCATTCAACCTGAGATGTTTTTTTTATTCGTTGCAATATAAGAAACTAAAAGTTAGTCACAAGACGTGGGGGGACGAAAGGTGAAAGAATGAACGAAGGATCTTACATAGCGCTTCTCGGGAATATTGCTTGATACTGAGTTGATAGGCACATTTGGAGGCGAGGCTTCTAGCAAAACTGACAGCGTCAGTGAGTTTGGGGCTTCACTGGTTGCAGACTGATGTTCTGATGGCTCAGTTGACAAAGGCGACTGAGATGGAGTACTACTAAGTTTCCTTGCGGGCTCTGAAGTTGTTGGTGCCAAAGAGGGATGAGATGATGGCGACTCTGTCTCTACTTCGGTCGGAGTTGCCGATGGTTGCTTGGAAGGCTCACGAGTAGGTGGACGCGATGGATTAAAGCTGGGACTTCCAGTAGGCGCCGATGTCGTTGGCGCCAAGGTGGGACGAGATGATGGGGACTCTGTCTCCACTCTGGTCGGAGTCGCCGATGGTTGCTTGGATGGCTCGTGACTAGGCGAATGAGTTGGACTGAAGCTGGGATTTCTCGTGGGGCCCACAGTCACTGGGGGAGAAGATGGCTGCTCTGTCTCAACTTTGGTTGGGATCACTGTTGGTCGTTTTGTTGGCTCTGATGATATTGTCGGCGAAGAGCTGGACTGATTCGATGGGTTGGCTGTTATCGGGGCCATTGAAGGACCTTTGGACGGAGGGTGTGTTAAAGCTTTGGCTTCAGTTGCAGGGGCTGTCGATGCTTGCGATTGAGTAGAAGGGGCTGCTGTTTGCGATGACCCCCAATCAGCCAGAGACACCTCATCCCACACGTTTCGGGAGAAGCATACTTGAGTTGCTGCAGCCTGTTGCTCAACCGTCAGTTCATCCCAATACATATCTTCCGTCCCTGGCGCTGTGGCATCGTTGTCCCAGCTTTCGACATCCCAGCCCAAAACAGTATAATATTGATTGAGCCCATTCTGGACAAGATCATCCCACCAATATCCAAAGTAATGATTAATATGACAGTCCCACATTTCAGCATCAATGCCCAGCTCCTGAGCTCCAGCTATTTCACCCTCATACAAGTCATGATAACTCCACGTTTCAATATCATTTGAGCCAAGTACATTCCACGTCTGTGTGGCACCAGCATTTATTCGTGCAAATGGAAATGAAATGTGAGCAAACAAATCTACTAACACATAATATCCTGCTCACAGAAAGGAAAAACTCACACTCCTATCATAGTCCAAACTATCCTTGGCAACAGCTTTATCTGTATTGTCAAGCTGTGTCCATTCAATCTGAAGATTTTCATGTATTTTACAAAGGTGAGGAAATTCAGTGCTTCAAACAATAATCGTGTAGAAGGTAACTTACATATCGCTTCTCCGGGATATTGTTTGTTGCTGGATTGATGGGAAGGACATATGGTGTCGAGGCTTCTACCAACACTGTAGGTGACACAGTTCCCCCGGTTGTTCGACCTTGTGTTGGTGCTGTAGTGGGGAACCGCGATGGCCACAAAGTAGATGGTGCCGCTGAAGGCATCGAAGACGGCACACTCGTTGGAGTTGTACTTGGGCTAGACATTGTCGGACTGGATGATGAGGGGCTCACACTTGGAGCATCCGACGGAGCATGACGGCATGGACCAATTGTTTCCCACGCATCTGGCCAGAATTTATCGTCGGCATTGTCTGGATCTGGTTCAAAGTCAAGCTGTGTACAGTAGAATGCATATGGATATGACTGACAGCGATAAATGACTTGATTCACTTCCACTTCGCTTCCTGCCACATATGATGTTACCACAGATGGATCGTATGATTCTGGACAAATGACTAGTTCTGAGGATGGTAAAGATGTTGGTGTAGCTAGAGCGAGTGTTAGCAGTAGTAGCAGAGAAAGAAATGTAGATCAAAGCATGGTCAGAGATGTGCACCTAACCGTAAATCATACGTAGGCATAAATAGTAAAAAGGAAACTCACTGGTGGGCTCCATAATAGGAATCTTCGTCCGCTTCACCCTCGGAGATTTGGAGGGAGCGAGTGAGTTGGAGGGAGACGCAGTTGCCGAGCTGCGAGTTGAATACGAGAGAAAGAGAGAAGGCGAAATAATTGGTGTAAATGATTATCAGTATGATGCTTGAGAGTCCAAATCAAAGAGATTCATGTGCAGCTTACGTTGGCTGGCCCGATGGAGATAATGTGGGCTCCGACGACGTTGGGTTCATAGTTGGCTGCGTCGTTGGCCCTTGAGATGGATGTGCCGTTGGCAATACTGACGGTCTCGACGTGGGTTGAGATGATGGACTAAATGTAGTGGGGTGTGTACTTGGACTGCGAGATGGCTGTGCTGTTGGTGAGGATGATGGTGTAGAAGTAGGCAACCTGGAAGGAGATCGTGTTGGTGTTCTGTCGTCATAAATGATAAATTACGGAAGAAATTCATAAGATGCAACGCAAAAGGAGAGAACAAAAAGAGAGGGGGGTCAATACAAACAATGTATCTCAGACAACCACCTCAACGTACCCACTAGGCTCTTTCGTGGGATCTGCACTAGGCAATCTCGTTGGTAACTCTGTACTAGGAAGACTGCTTGGTAAAACACTCGGACTCAACGTCGGCGTTTGGGTAGAATAACACGCACTCATCGGCTTCCATGCACCATCCCACATGTCCTTTGCATCCTCATTCGTTTCAAGAAGGGCATCATCCCACACTGGTATATTGCAGTAGTAATCATGGGAGCATTTGAACATGTATGATTGGACTTCGACGTATTGACCAGCAGAATAATTGGTCTTGGATGGGTCGTAGACGGGCGGGCAGTAGGGGAGGGGTGTGGGATGATTTGAAGTTGGCTGGTTGGACGGAGAATATGTTGGAGAGGACGTGGGATATGCGGAGGGGCTGGATGTGGGCGTGCTGTGTCGTATTTCCATACAGCAAAATAATAGATAGTAGCAAAAAGAAGAGTGTGTTCAGTAAAATCAAAGAATGACCACATCTCGTAAGCAGGATTGATCTTCGGATAAAGTGCAAATAAAAGATGCAAATCTTTGTTTCAATATATCACTCACCCACTAGGCCCAAGCGTTGGTGATATGGTTGGGGTGGAAGTAGGCTAAGAATGAAATACGAAGTACAAAAGGATGGCAAGAAATGAGAAGAAGGAATCATTATGTAAATGGTCTCCATTAATGGCACTTACACTTGTAGTGGGTGACTCAGAAGGCTGCCTGCTTGGTGCTTGAGTTGGCTGGGTACTTGGTCTACGAGAGGGCGCTTCACTT
>JALLBF010000223.1:0-11943 GCA_036939945.1 Thalassiosira sp. AJA248-18
TGCGTCACACCGGATTTTGCAGAAGGCAAGTTGGGGAAGAAGTGGAAGGGACCACCATCACTCAAGGCAATTTATTTTCAAGAATGGCCGTATGTGGATGTATATGTTGGTAAAAACGTGTCAAACTCTGATGGACTGTATACGACACTCCCGCAGTGCAGACATTACTACCACGACATCTTTCCAACCAAGAGATCATATGTGTACAATAATAGTTTTCCTCAAAATATGCCTGCCAACCCAGATCAATTGCTCAGAACCAAGTACGGTCATAATTGGCGCACACCATTTGAAAACCGAACCGGTCATGGGTACCAGGCCGGACCCCCCTGTCCTCATGGTCCGTCATTTTGATTGAGAAATATATTGTATGTAAGATTCTGTTGTATTACTCTGTGGCCCTCTAGGTGGTGTATCAACTTGATGTACAAATAGCCTGGTCAGTTCCTTAACCACTGATTATTGTTGAATCTTTTCTATTTTAGCTTTCCATTTGTGAAGAATGAATCAAACCAAATAATAATGGGATCAAAGTTAAATAGCCATTGCCATGTCATCTCGTCTACATTCATGCTTTTCGTTGTGGCCATGATAACCCCCATAGCTGCAGCCCCAAACAATATTTTTTTAAACTAGACTCTCTATTTAGATTGAAGACTTTGATTGAATAATATTAAACCAAACTAGTATCACGAGTACGAGCACATGCGTGATGTTTAGGTAGAGCATGCAACATACATGATTTTTCGCATTCTTTGGTTCGCACTGACATTCGTTTTTGCATCATCGGTGACCGAGTTTGTGACATCAAGCTTACGTGATCTAGTGATCAGCAGTTGTGCAGGGGCGACACTTCAAGTATTCAATCATTGCGAGAGCCTTGGCTGCTTCTGCACTGTCAATTGTACCCCTGTGCTTCTACCTTTGAAGAAGCTTTGGTCTGACTAATGCCGTGAAACTCAATACATCTATCCGGAAGAATTGTCCCAAAGGACCTCACAGGGGCTCCTCAAAGAATAAATTGCGCCAGATATCTTGTATCTTGCTCAATGGTCATTTCATATGGATATCATTGGAATCCATCCCTTTTTATGCTTTGCTTGAGAGTTGTTTCCAAACGAAATACAGAATTGGTGAGAGCAGAGGAGGAAGCGCGCGTATTTTAGTATTGATTCCTAAATGATTGTCCTAAGATTTCCCTCAGGTTCCTAACTCCCAACGCATTGCCGCTTTTACAATTTTTGTCATTATTTGTGTCCTCTTCCCTCTTCCATAAAACCACACACTCTCACTAGCTGAACAACCTACAACAACCGCTATCTCTTGCAATGGCACCTCCTCCGTCAGCCGTAAATCTCGGCTCCTGTGTCGCCGGCATCCCCGTAAAATTGCACTATTCGTTCTTCCTTCTACTCTTGTTGGAGTTCGCCAATGCCGTCATCAGCCACAACGCCTATCCCATGTACATCCTCTTCGTCGTGATTTTGTACGGCCCCGTCCTCCTGCTGACAATTGTGGTCCATGAATTTGGACATGCGCTCATGACTAAACAGCTCGGGGGAAGTGTGGGCGGCATTATCCTCTGGCCTCTTGGGGGTTTCGCGCTCTGCGGCCCGACCGAATCACTTAGGGGTGATTTGAAAGTGTCTTTGGCAGGTCCGATGATGCATGTTCCAATGGGATTGATTTGGTGGGTAAGTGATCTTGTTCCCGTCTTTTCAATATCTATGCGTTGTAGTCAAACGAAGTTGCGTTTCTAATAATTTGTTGATATGCCTGGCGCGCACAACCATACATCGAAGATTATTTATGTGGCAGTGAAAGGTGGGCAGATGGGACTGTGGCCTCATTGGACTATTTATTTGGATACTTTGTCGAATAGTGCGGCTGGGTGAGTGTGTTGTTTTTGCTGTTTTGATATAAATACTCATGCTCTGCATTCAGTTTTCTACATCGTCATTTCTAATTCTGATACTTTTACTATCATGTGCATGAAAACAAATCAGATTCTTTGAAATCCTATCTGCACAAGCAGTTCACTTGAACATTATTCTACTTTGCTTCAATCTTTTTCTTCCTGGTAAGGACATCTACCCCGTCAAACCCCCCCCCCTTCTGCTTTGTTTTGCAATTCATTTTCATTTATTAATCTTCTCCGGTATGTACCATCAAAATAAACAGCGTACCCCTTGGATGGAGGTCGAATCTACGCGGCGAGTCTTATTTTGTGTTTAAAGATGAAACCTCTCACTGCGGCTAAAGTAACAGCAATTACGGCAATGCTCATATCAGCTGGTGTTATCATTTATTCGATACTTGGGGTGTTGGGAGCAACGGGCGGCAGTTATATTCTTTTACTAATGGTGGGAATTTGGGTCTTCCATCAGAGCTATGAACTGTTGACTGCTGCCAAGAGAGATGAGCTAGGCAATCATCCTATTTTTGGAAGGGAGTGCTATCTAGAGAGCAGTGCCGGAAGTAGCAGTGGCAGTGGAGGCCAAGAACAGGTTACAGAAGAGGCGGTACCAGCACAAACAGGCGATGCTGTTATGGCTTAAGATTTTTGGGGGTAAAACATGTACTGTGTTTGTCGCGATTAGACATTGCACCCCAAAAATACTATCATTGAGTGATTGCAATCATGATTATAATTTATTGAGCTGCTGCTATTTTTTCCTTCAATAACGCCTGCCAAATAATGCTCAATCTGTAAATAAATAAATTAGTATATCCTGAGAGGATGGGTGTGATCAGGATAGTTTCATTGGGGGGCACCACACTATAGATAACTCTAAGAAGTTTGTCCAACAGCAGGCATTACCACGGGTTCATCAGCGTTTGATGATACCGACGAAGGTGGCTGAGGCATTGATTGCGCTGGCTGTTCTTCCTCTACCTCCATCGTTTGCTGCGGCTCAGAAGATTGGCTCTCTACCTCCTCCATTTTATTCTTCGCTTCTTCCAACAACTTCCGCTGCTTTTCCTCTTCCTCTTCCTTAGCATCCTCCTTTTCGCGGTGCTCTTGTACCTCCCTCTCTACGACCCTGATCTGAGAACGATGCAATATTCAGTGATTGATTCACGAAAGTTAGTACGGCAGTGCACACAAAAATCAATCATGGAGGGTCCATCATTCATACTACTCACCAGCACATCACATCGCTTCTGGATCTCCTGCGGACTCCGGGACTTGAAGAACCAGTTGAAACGGAATTGCCAGGCACGTCTGATCTCCAACTGGATTCTACGAGCAGCTCCATAGCCATGTCTGTGCATCATAGTCAGCAAAAATGCATCTTCCTCTTGCTGATAGCTGAAACCCTTCTGTCCCTGCCCGTATCGGAATTGCATCTTGGGCCATGAATACATGAGAAGATCCCAGGGAGAATGCTTCTCGAGGAGTTCCTTCGATACTTTGCCCTCTTCAACGCCAGGAAAAATTTGGCTGTAGATTGATTCCAGGTGGAGCTCAACCTTGTATTGGATAATATCACGAATGTCACGCAGGCGGTGGATCTTTCTCTCGCCCTTTTCAACCTTGTCAATAATTTTGCCCCAATCTGCGAGCCGTTTGTAATGCATCCAGAAGGCAACGTAGTATTTCTTGATATCTTGTTCATCTTTCCCAGTTTCCTGAGCGACATCCTCGATGATTCTTTCAATTGCATAGCGACCATGGGCCTCAAGTGCATTGCAAAAGACCCTGAAGTCTTTCTTTGACCAATCGGCGAATCCCTCAGAGAGCAGCTTCGCCTTTTCAGCCTGTTCTGGCTGAGTCAACACAAACTGATTCAACATACCCTTCATTTCTCCAACCTCCTCCATCAGCTGTGCAACCGATGCAGGCTGCGCAGTGGCAATACGTTTCCTCAACTCGGCAATCATCGCCAAGTGATCTTCCTTCTGCTGCGCCAGCTCCCTCTCTCGGGCAGAGAGCTCTTCCAATCGATCACGGTCATACAACTGAAAATCTTGCATGTGAGGCCCCTTCCTCTTCTTCTTGGCCTTGGCATCGGCAGCGTGAGCTTTCATGCCACTTGTTTCGCCCGTGATTTCTTTGAAATACTCGTTGACGTCGTACTTGGCACGCTTTCGCTCGCGTGTTCCCATGTTGATGAATAGAGAGTCATCCTTCCTCTTATCACGATAGTTCTCACCCGCAAAGTCAAAGGTGTCCTTGCCCTTCTGCCCATCCAAATCACCCGAGAGTGTAAAGCTGGCAAGGTTGTGCTGAGCATTCTTCTTCAGATTCGCCTGCATCTCATTCGTCATCTTTTCACCCTTGGCGATCAATGCATCAATGTCATCATCAGTGTATGCGCCCTGCTTGCCGGAAATGATCTGATCAGCACCAAATTTCACCATCTGCATCAATTCTGTTTTGCTCAATTTCCTTTTGACGGTCAAGGGACGAACACAGGAATATTAGTGTGAATCTTATCAAATCAAATTGAGTTGGACCAGGCAAGACCACAAACAGGATATTCACTCACGAGTTTTGTTCGGCCAACCTTCCCTGCTGAATCACGGCAGCGTCCAGAAACAACTTCCTATCAGCCCTCTCAATAATCTTCTCCTCCACAGTGCCCTCAGAGACGAATCGAAACACCTGGACTGGCTTGGTCTGACCCAAACGATGTGCACGATCCATGGCCTGCAAGTCCACTTGTGGGTTCCAATCACTGTATGATGGGGAAACCATAGAATAACCGGTGCATGCATCTAATTGAGCGCCAGAGCGACAAAAAAACAAGGCAGAGGAAACTACTGTTCCAAACAGCCCCTCATAACATGAAACTCACCTATCATACAAAATAACAATATCGGCCGTGGCCAGGTTAATTCCCAGACCACCCGCACGTGTACTCAACAAGAAGCAAAACTTCGATGAACCCTCGGCATTAAACTCCTCCATCTGCGAATCCCTCTTCTCACCATCGGTATTTCCATCAATACGACAATATTCATGACCCACCAACCGCAGATAATCCTCGAGAATGTCGAGTATACGCGTCATCTGACTGAAAATGAGCACGCGCGATCCCTTCGCCTTGAGCTTGGGCAAGAGCTTGTTCATCAGCTGCATCTTCCCGCTATTTTCCCAAATGTGCGGTCCATCCGTGAAGGGGGGACCAGCCTCGGCTCCGTCAAAGAGATAGGGATGGTTGCAAACCTTGCGCAAATGCATCAAGACATTTTGAAGGCGGGCGTGGCTGGGTCCCCCCAGGGCATTAAGTTCGTGGGCATCCTTGCGCAATACCCGCTTGTACCAATCTTGCTGCATTTTCGTCAATCCAATGAAGAGTTTGGTCTCCTTCTTGGGAGGGAGGGAACATGCCACATCCTTCTTAACACGACGGAGCATGAACGGCCGAAGAACAGTATGGAGCTTGCGAATGA
This sequence comes from Thalassiosira sp. AJA248-18, assembly GCA_036939945.1. Taxonomy (NCBI): domain Eukaryota; phylum Bacillariophyta; class Thalassiosirophyceae; order Thalassiosirales; family Thalassiosiraceae; genus Thalassiosira; species Thalassiosira sp. AJA248-18. Next base: position 5,401 of record JALLBF010000223.1, read on the forward strand.
CATTCTCCTGTCCCTCCTTACCAGACATGGTAAACCACTCATCAAACTGCTCCGAATCTCCAAAGATTTCTGGCAATAGAAAGTTCAACAATGCCCAAAGCTCGTGCAAATTGTTCTGCAATGGTGTCCCCGTAATCAACAATCGAAACCCCGTGTTCAACAACCGTACCGCCTTGCTCAGACTCGAATTCTCATTCTTGATACGATGGGCCTCGTCAATGATTAGGTATTTCCAGGGAATACGTCCCAAACTCGTCTTTTCCTTCAACACGGCCTCGTATGAACAGACCAACGCGTCAAACTTGTACTTCCCAGTCTTTTCATCGGGTTTCAAGAATTCCTCCCTTGCTCGCATACGTTCATCCTTCGTCCCGCCCATGCGCACGGCCCGGATGGAGGGGCACCACTTGCGGAATTCCTTGATCCAATTCCCCACGACACTTTTGGGTACAATGACAATGTGCGGTCCCTTCACCCCCCGAGCCTCACGGAGGTACGCCAATAAACTAATCGTCTGAAGCGTCTTTCCCAATCCCATCTCATCCGCCAAAATACCGTTAATACCATGATCATGCAATTTGATCATCCAGTTCAATCCCTCCAATTGATATTTGTGCATGGTGCAAATTGGCGCGAGTAATTTTGGTTGGGCGTTGAGGTAGACGGTGCGACGGGAGGATGTGGCCGTTTTGAGGAGGGCGGCGTCTTCTTCGGCTTCGGTCATGCGGTTGGATTTGCCGCGGGATCCCTTCTTCTTTTTGGATTTGGAGGCGGTGGCGACCGATCCTGGATGACATTATGGGTGTGTGTGTGAAGATTGTGAAGATGAGTGGGATGTAGATTCGAAAAGGTGTTCTTTGAATATGAGCAAAACACACACAAAAAAGAGTCCCCAAATATGCAATAACAAATCCTCCTCATGGATATGGTACAACAATGACACACTCACCAGCCAAAAAGTGAGCAAACACCTCACTCTGCCCAACCAAATACTGAAATTTATCAAACGGCACCACTCCTTCCTCTCCCTCCTTCTTCTCCTGTACCTCCTTTTCCTTCTTCAATTCGGCAGCCATTAAATCCATGCGTTCTTTCCGTGCAGCCTCGATTTCTTGTAGGTCTTCCTTTTCGTGTTCAATGTCGGATTGATGCTCTTCATCGTTGTCGTCATTGGCGGCTGCTGCTGCTGCTGCTCCGTCATTATCGTCTTCTTCTTCGGGTGGAGCTTCATCTTCGGACATTTCCATTCCTGTGTGTGTGTGTGAGGGGATTTTATTATAGGTGAGAATAATATATAGTATTGTTTCAAGCAATGTGTGTCTCTCTCGGAGCAGCACACGTGAAATTATTATATCACATCTTGTATGGCAGACACATGACACCGCGTCAAAAGGACCCATGCAAACATATATATATATATATAGGTCGCACGCACCCTCCATCTCCACATCAGAATCCTCGTCCTCGGCGGTAGTAGCAGCCGCTGCTGCCGGCTTGCGATCGTCCTCGTCGTCGGCCATTGCTTTGATTATTGAGAAGTAGTGGAGGGAAGTGAAAGGTACGAATTGATCTGCTGTTGGATGGAGCAAAGAGAAGATTTTGAGATGGTCTGCAAGAAAAAATGACGACGTCGCGTAACAACATCTATGTATTATCTACCTATTTGGTCGGACGAAGACCAGACCTCCTGAAGACAGTTGGCGCGCCATATTTAGTCCCTCAATTACCTGACTGCCCTGATTCTGATTCATTCATTCATAGCATTCATTGTCATGTTGATGCCCCGCCTATCCATTAGCGCCTCTGCCTCTGCCACTGCGTATCAAATAAGTAATTCTAATCATGCCAGAGGTTGCCAATAATTGAATATTTCCAAGCAGGCGGGCGCTGTTTGGGTGGATTGCGAAACGAACATCATTCGAAAGCGCACTACTCCTTCATACTACACGGAACTCATGACGGCCATAATAATGTCATCAGTTTGGATAGTCTTATTACTGGTTGCTTCATTGATTTCTTGTAGCAATTCTCTGTGGGCATCACGTGAATCTTCTCAGGTGATATCATCATTTGTATCCCCATTGCACACAACAACATCATCATTACCCAAATATGGCAGTAAATATTATTGCAATCTATTACACACACAAAAGATTACAAGAACATCATTCTATGCATTAAATGGCAAGGAAACAAATTATGAAAAGCCCAAGGGACCTAAAAAGAGTGGAAAAGAGAAGGGAATTATACTCCCCAAAGCTAAAACCACGACACCTAAGAAGAATGGAGGTGTCCAGGCAAAAAGTGGTAGTCAATCCAACAAAGGAAAAGACGTAATAAAAAATGCAAAGAAGGCTGCCACTAAGAAACGAAAGCAATCAAGGACGGTATCTAAGAAATCAAAACCTGCAATAATACCATCTTCAAAGAAAGGCGATACCAAAGCCTCAACAACTACCCAAGCCGCATTATCAGATGATGATAATAATATGTTCATCCGATTCTCACGTGTATTCCAAAGGCATGTCGTGTACAAAAAACGCAGCAATAATACCGATGGCAACACAAATACCAACGAAGAAAAAGTCATGGATGAAGTAGTACAATCATTTGAATTCTTGGATGAAGCTGTCAAATCCTTCCCAAACGCTCGAGTATTGGCGCCAACGGATTTGCCCTTTCCTCCTCCTTCATGTGCAGTGGTCTATGAAGATGATGATGATTATGATGGTCGTGGTAGCAGCAGCAATCAACTTGCAGTGAGTAGAGGCCGACCAATCAACACGGATATCGAGAATGAGGAAAGTGAAACAACCATTGCCGGGATGGGTCTTTGGACATTGTGCGAATTAGAATACGATGGCACTACTACCTCTGCTGCTGCTTTCGGCCCATCGATTGCAAACACCAACACCAATGAATATAAATATGAACAGGCCAATGATGCCCTACGCACACTTCTTCAGCTGGTATCGTCCGAATCCAGCTTCGTCGTACCCCGTCACTTCTTTCGGCTGGACCAACGGCGTATTGCCATGAGGGGACATACGCCGGAGTCTATCACGATGAATCATTTTAGGCTGGTCAATATGCTCAACTGTGGGATTAGTAGCAGTGGAGGCAAACATACAGTGACTGCTGGGTTGGCAATGAATCCATCTGATTTGGCGTTTGTGATGCAAAATTTCCCTCAGTTGTGCTTGTATGACTGTGGGGAGTTGGAGAGTCTGATTCGGTTTTTGTTGCAGCCTCTTCCTCCGCTGGATAGCATTCCTTCCGTTGCGTTGGTTGCGGATAGAGGCGTGGGTGGAGCGAATGTGGATTGTAAGTTCCAGGCATGCGTGCCCCTGCCCCTTACATCTTCCTGTGTTTTTCTTTTTGTTTCTCCATCATTCGGGCCTCATGACAATATTATTTGGTCACACGCATATCTGCTTGCTTTTTGTAGGGCCAAGTCTGTCAGGGAAGGGATATGGAGCTGGTCTTTCTGTAGATGAAGCCACCAGTGCGATACGAATGATGCCCGAACTATTGGCGCTGTACTATGAAGACTCGAGGAAGCCATCTATGGTGTACATGTATAATCAAATGCAATCGTCTATACCGCCAAAACTTATCAACGAGGCTAACATCCAATTGAACCTCGAGGGAACGGATCCATCTGATGCCTATACATTTGCCTACCTACACTCACTCGGAATTTCGTGGAGCCAACTGCGAATACTGATGGCTAGCCTTCCTCTTTGGACTACTTGCAATCTAGGTATCTTTATTTTCTTTCACTTTATTGTCACTTTCATCCTGATGTCCGTCTAAAACACATGTTATTTACTTCCAATCTAGAGCCTGGATGGGAGCTTTTGCAGAAGGTAGCTTTATTTTTATTTTACTTTATCGTCTTTATCGTCACTTGCATCCTATATCCTGTCCTTCTAAAAAACATGTTATTTTGATCCAAATATCCTTAGGGACCTGTCAGAAGTCAACTCCGACGGAATACACTTGATTACCTGCGTCAGCGGCTGCAGATAGGACCTAGTGACATCTTCAGACTGTTGAAGACCCACACTAGTAAGCATCCTTCAAATGATCAAGTCCAGATATTCTGGAAAAATATAAATACGTTTGGATCTGAACCCCCTTTTTGTTCTCACTCACCCTTGTTTTCTTCTCGCAGGGCTGAGCACCTATGACGCAGGTAAAAAAATGTTGCCAATTCTGGATACGCTGCAAAGCAAACTGGAACTATCCAGTGCTGAGTTGAGGAAGTTAATGATACGTATGCCTTCTCTTATGGGCATGGGGATGTCTGCATTCGATGATAGGCTGGATTTCTTCATCAATGAAGGTAGATTTATTACCCTTTGCCTCTCTCGGTGTGCTATTTTCAGTAGTCTGACAAATCTTTCCTGAAATTTACTACTCATCTTGTAGCTGACATGTCAATAAAAGAGTTGAAAGAAGCTGTGAAAAGACAACCTTCGCTGGTACAGTATGGCGTCGCTTCAACATTGCGTCCAAAACTTCGCTTCTTTATTGAAGAGCTTGGAATTCCTCAGTCTTCAATTAGCAGAGTAATAAAATTGGCCCCGGCCACTATGGGACTCTCTTTGACAGATAATCTGCGTCCCAAAGTAGCATGCATAATGAAAATGTGTGCACTTCATGTGCATGAAGTTGGTAACATAGTGTCCACGTCGCCACAGATCCTTTTACTCAGCCAGAAGAGCAAGATTGAACCTACACTCAAATTTCTTGCGGCTACATTATTGCTGAGTGAGCCCCGAGAGTTGGGTGAATTGATTATGAGTGTACCACGTGTGTTTCATTCAGGCTTAGATACATCACTTGCCAAAAAGTTCGAGATACTCAACAAACTGAATTCCAAAGAAGAGGTCATTACAATCATTCGTAACAATCCTTCTTTGCTGGTTTCTTCAACTGCCGTTTTTGAGGATAGAATAGAAAGATGTCCCTCTCAGGAAGATCTTGCAACATGGCTAAGTCCTTCAAACAAGGGACGGAGAAAAAATAAGAAACAATCGGCATCAAACCCCAGAGGAGAACCCATTCTAGTATCACCCTCACCAGATGCTGCATTCAACTCTATGACAAAAATATATCCCAGTATTCAGGAAGCTGCACAGGACCTTGGCATGGATGAGTCACTCATTAGCAAGGCGTGTAAAGATGGGATCTCTGACGATGGAAGTTACTTATACTCAATAACAGATTCTCCATCGATATTACCACCAGAGCAAGCACAGGCGAATTCGCCCAGCCACGTTAGAACAATTCCGATATCCATATTTTGTTCTGGGGGTATTTATCCAAGTGATAGCGTCGAAGTTGCCCGGGGACAAAGTCGTACCGGTGGCCTAGCCATTCAGGTTTTCACAGATGGATCCATTCACGATCAGTCTCAGTTTCTTCGAGAGTTCTCTGCTGCTGCCAAATCATGCTTCGGGATCCGCGTTCCTACTGGAACAGATCAAGACAGAAGTAAATTGATGGCTGTGTTCCCACTGGTGAATCCATCTAGAAATCGCTGTGGGCTATTTGCTTGTTCCGGAGCTCTTAAGATATTAGAGGAATTTTTGAACAGCAAAAGGAATGAAGGGGGCACATTATACGACATAAAGGTTTACACGGAATCAAACTATGCTTGGAAGTTAGTGAAGTCCAAGGATCGACTCATTGAGCTAGGATCCTATTTTACATCACTAGAGATGCTGGCACACCTGGACATGGCAAGCTACTCGGCGAACATCGACATTTTGAATCCTCTAGCACGTTCCTTCAGGCGTTTGAATGGACATATCGAGCCTCTTCAGTCGCCACATCGAACATTTGACAATGCCAAAGTTGAGTTTATCCATAGCATGGATGGAATCGCTCCAAACAATGGAGGATTGAGGTATGTTAAGAGTCTTAATCGACAGGCAAGATCTGCAGCAAAGTGGCAATTCAAGAGAGAGAGGAATCTCGTTTGATCACTTTTGTAACTACTCCTATAACTGTACATTATTTGACTATCCCTTTAACTCAAGCTCAGACTTCAGAACCTCAGTGTGCCATCGAAAAACTAATCCAAAAGCTCTGGGAAACTATTCACCATCATGAAGAATTGATCAACCTCAAAGGAGATATGTGTCTTGCGCTCTACTGGTTGTTCAACTGGCATCTCCGTCCCTAAGAGATGTTTGAGTCTTCGTTTATCACTTGAGTGCAGAGGAATGAGTCGTTGGCTCTCTTTGGCGGTGACAGCGCTGTGAGAATACATCGAAGTCTGAATCTTGACTTTCGTCGTCACTCAAGGAAGTGCATTGGGGCGGCATTGCGGCGGCAGCTCTACAATCCACCCACCATTCACTCATTACCCCCATTACCCATTCCCCTTCCCCTTCAAGCTTCTCCCAGTGATTAGCAATGAATTCTCATCGGGAATATCATGCATATGCTGGAATCAGACGAGGAAGATGACAACACATTTCACAGCAAGGATTGTAGTCACCGCAGAGATGAGAGGGTAGGATTAGTAGT
>JALLBF010000224.1:0-12652 GCA_036939945.1 Thalassiosira sp. AJA248-18
CAATTCGAAGAGGAAGGATACCATCAGACCATCACCACTAAATGCGACAATAGTAGCCATGTATGCGTGGCCACCCACTTTGGCCTTTGTCATTCTTATGGTGGTGCCAGAAGCATATGTCAATTATTTCATTGTTGGGTACTCTGTTTGGGCGGGGGTGATTTTACTAAGAAGTGGATTCACCCGCTTTTTACAGCATTTCCTGCTGTGCGAACTATGTTTTGGTTTGGGTGCTTAATTATGATCAATACTAGCAGTCAATAAACAAATTTCAGAATTCAAATGCCACAGAGCAAGAATTGTATGCTATCACAAAGCAACTACCAAGGAAAGATTCAGAATCTATTGAACTTTATGAATTATGATATGGAAGTAATAAACAAACTTTTGATCACGCCATATTATCATCTCCTTGATGTTGTTCTGGCTCGTCAGTCGTCAGTAGCAAATCCCTCTTCTTCACGTTCACCCTGCTCCGGCTCTGCCCATTGACCAAACCTCTCCTGTTGGATGGACCCACGATGAATCTTGGGTGACTTCATGAGAATCTTCGTGGTATTGAATTATATACAGCTGGCTGCTACTGCTCAGCACTCCCGGCAGTGTTGGCATCGCATTTCTGCAGTCGCGGCATTTTTGGCAATGGGCGCGGGACGAGTTGAGGGAGTATTCGATGCTGACCATAGATGCTGACCATGGTCTTTTCTTTTACGATAGGATGGAATGGCGGCTGTGAGATGAAGATCTGTTTCGTGACGATGGCGTTGGTGAGAATTATGGCTGCTGTGCATCAACTTGCGACGCGACGATTCCGAATCAGCGCTGCTGTCGTCGGACAGGTTGCAGTCAGCGTCGGAAGCGGCGGCATCATTGCCGACCTCCTCAAAACGAACAACCCCAAACCTCACGTTGCTGCTGATGTTTGATCACGACGCGCCGGATGCGTGCACGCTCCCCCTACTCGACGGCGTAGCGGATGGTCAACGCCACGAGCTCTGTGCCGTTCGTGGCGGCGGAGCGAATGCGGATGTGCGGTGGGAGCGGAGGGGCCATTGCGGTGAAGGTTTGGGGTTTGGGTGGGGTTGGGGTGTGGTGATGATTCACTGGTTTATTAGGAGGTATTATTATGTGGTTGCTGGCGCGCCAAATCTGAGATCTTGAGAGGTGAAAAGTTCGTGGTCCCCAGTTTCGTGGTCACAGGAGCCAGGGGTTAAGAGCTACCCGAAAAAAGAACTACTGCGGACTCCCAACTATCTACGTACCTACCAAGCCACTAAGAGCTCTTGACCACTGCACTTCAGGGTGCGTAGGCCGCCTAGATGCGGTCCATTTTTCGTTTACCGTCCACCCCCTGATCGAAATCCAAAATCAGAGCAATCTCATTGTTGATGGGTGTGGTGTTTTGGATGGTGTGATGATGGTGAGAGAAATTTCCACTGGTTCTTCCGAATGATATGGGCGGCTCGCGTGAAGTTGAATGCCGCCATTCGTGTCTCGGTTGTTACCTGCATCTCGCGAGTGAGGCGTACATATGGTTGGTGGCTCTCTTTATCCTTTATCATCTTCTGTTGTCATTTTTTTATTTTCCCGACAACAAGATTTACTTTTGCTTGTTTCTTTTATTGCTTTATAAAATTGACAATCAGGGCGTGATCAGGTCCGGGGCATTTCATTGATCAAGTATACAGTGGATGGTAGAGGCTCATATTATATTTGGACATATTTAACTATTCGCAACGACAAACAAAAGGCCAAACAGCACAGCTTGGTATTTTGCTTTTTTTTCCCTGGCAGAGGAAGGGGGGCAATACACTACACGCCGCTCACTTTCACTTTATTGTCCAATAACACCCACTGCATGCGCTGCAATTATCAAGCAATACATTATGGGCAAGAAAAGTAAGAAAAAGGGAAGCGGCAGCAATACCAAAACGGCTCGCAAGGAGAGATTGCAAGAACGGCGGGAGCAACAGCTCGACAATCTTGATCAAAATGGGCAGAATTTTGAATACATACAACGACCAGTCTTACCCGGTGACAGAGTTTGGTACATCGGATTACTCGAAGCCAGCGATGCTAGTGTACACCGACACCGGGCGATTGTAGGAACCGTTCTTGAGGAGAGCAATTCGGTATGCATTCGTCCTTTGATCGGCCCAGGGGGAACGCGTGGCAGACTACGGTTAGGGATCTCATCGGACAAAGTCTTTCCTGATTTTCGCGATCTGACTCTTCGATTTGATGTGGGAGATCGAGTGCTGTGCTCCACTTATGAAGATGGTTGGGTACCAGCAACCGTCACATCACTCTGGCCAATTGATGAATGTTACACGCCTGGGTCATCTCGCCTTCCATCTGCTCCGGATGACGCAGTAATTTGCTACAAATGCGGTGACATCACAGTTCCTCGTGATGAAGATTCGTATATAATGAAGCTGCCTGATTCTTTTCGGTTTTCGATTGGAGATAATGTTTGTTTCAATGCTGGCAAGTCGGTGCTAGGTGCAAAGTGTTCCAGGAACAAAATAACCTCACCTTGGATGAATGCGACAGTTGCATCAGTGGACATACACGGGATGGATTATTATGCGGCATACGAATGCACATTTAATGTCAATGGGAAAACATATTCGTGCGATATTCTACAGGATGATGATGAGCATATTGCAAGAGAGGGTGCTGACCCGAGGAGCAGACTCTTCGATGCTATTGAACAGAATTGCAGTAGAAAGCATCTCATTTACCTCACTGCGGCTTTCGATATTGACATCTCTGCAATCAGAGATCTAGTTGTTGCAAAAGCAGTGAAAAGTGCCAGCTATTCTGCTCTGTCATGGCTCCAACATGACCGCCGTATAAATATTCTTCATGCCCAGGATGACGCAGGAAACAATCTCCTTCACAAGATCGCTTCTTCATCAAATGCCACTCGTTTCATCAAAGATGCTGGGAAAGCGAGCTCAATTGACCCAGCTCCTGACTGGAAATTGGACATAACCAACCTTCGCGATGAATTGTCAAACTCACTGAACAAAAATGGCGAGACTTGGCTGCAGGTCCTTGTGCGCCGTGGGGATGTAAAAGCGTTAGATGCTGCATTATCTCCAAATTGTGGATTAGCTTGGTGTCTCTCTTATGACTATGCATTCAGAAAGGATCAGCTTGCCTTACTGGCGGGCTCAATAAGGGACTCAGGGGAGGCCACAATGCAATGTATCCTTGACTCATTTCTTTCTTTTCGCAAATTGAATCAACAATGTCATGAAATCCAAAACTATTACCGACAGTCTGAAGCTGATTTGCTACAGAAAGTCTTTCGAGGGGAAGATGTTGCATTTCAACATGACAATGATGCACTACATGAAGCTGATTTAGACCATGCCAAATCCCTTACGCGATTTTTCCTGGATTGGCATGAACAACCGGGTTTCAATCTTGGGGGCAATCCATTTTCTTCATTAGTCCAGAAAGGTTTCCTCCATCTATTTTCAATATTGTATGAAGCAAATGATAGCTTATTTCTAAATGAATCCTACAGGATTTGGTCGAAGGAGGACCGGGGTGAGTACCTTCAACCAGAACTATGTTCATTGCTGTTGGATGGTCCGGCATATGAGACATATGATTGCCTTGAGGTTGATGTTTTTGGGGCATGCATCATTGGTTCGGGTGGGCCTATGAGCCAGTCTCCTATGAGCCATCATGAAGTGAAGGAATGGGAGAGAAGTTATTATCATAAATGTCTTCATCAACATGCATTGAAGTGTGATCTTGATAAATGCTCTTCGTGGGTTTATCACCTGAAAGGAATGGAGAGTTACTACGTTGATAAACATGCGAGGAAAGAGTTCTGGGAAAACAAGATACGCCTACTTGAGGACGATACAAATACTGAAGGAAGATTGGGGATACTTGAACTTTTACTTGAACAGCAACCCAATACCAAATTGAACATCCTCGAAGCTTTACGCCATCGCCAGTGTGGTGTTGTGAGGTTTATGGTGGACAAGGGTTTGGTGCATCTAGAAGCTAGGGCATCTATGAACAAACAATTTACGAAACGCGCACCAAAACTCCAGTTTCTTGAGAATGGGCACATCCCTTCATCCATGTCGACAAAATGCTTTCTGTATTTTGCTGCAGTGGAGTATGATGACCTTCAGTCCATACAATTTCTTTGGTCTATAACCGAAGAACAATGTTCTTTGGTCGAATTATGTGATGGCTGGAATCTGTTGCATTTAAGTGCATTTTTGGGCAGGGTTGAAATCGTGGCGTGGATCTGTAAGTTGCCAGTTTGGAAACGCCTTGTTGACGAAGAGAGCCATCGTAAGCCTTTTCAGAACACATTTGCTCTGCACATTGCGGCAAGCCAAGGCCACTTATTTTTGGTCAATCTGATGCTGGCCTTGAATGTCCCAGAAGTCGATAAGAAAGGAAGACTCCCAGAACAATATGCAAAGAAGTCGAAGCATGCATTCGTCCAAGATTGGGCGGCAGAAAGAGAAATACCACGTACTCTCGAGAAAAACATCAAGAAGTTACTGCATCTCATCAACATGAAAGAGACTTCAGTAGAAAAACTGAAACAATATGTAATCTCTTCAAAATGCCTTGACGTTGAGACATGGATGAATTGTAAATTTTTCAACTTTGGTGCACCAGGTCCTCTGGGGTTTTCTTTTGGAGATGTGCTTCGTGAATGTTGCGGCAGCGTTCCTAATGAAGACTTTGGTATGTGGATCTGCACTAGGCTTTACTTTTCGACCTCTGAACGCAGCTTCTATGGTAGCCAGTTTTGGAAAGACGAGAGCTGTAGGAACACCAGGGTGAAGCAATTGACTTGTAATGACCTCATAACATTTGCCATTGATCATGGATATGGGGATCTTCTCAAGTATCTTTCACAAAGATTGTTCAAAAATGTTTCGTGTATCGACCCTGCCACCGAATCTTTTTTTCACGCATTGATGCCATCACTGAATGGGGGTGATTTCGTCCTAGAGGTTAGGGCAAAAATATTGCACATCCTTGCACTTCAAGAGATTGCAGATTGTTCATACAGAGCAGTCATAGGCCTTCTCCAACAAGGAGGGCAGCCTAATGAGCTTCACGAGCTGTTATGTCTTTGCTCTGATGCAAAGAAGGTTTTGATTGAAGAAGGAGTTATGGATTTTGAAACTACACCATTGTATTTTGATCCAAGACCCAATGATATGTCATCTGTGTACATTTTCGATGTGACTTATGATAAGTGTCACCCGTTGGATAAGCAATTACCATTCAGAGAAAAACCACCATCAGAGTTAGCACAGTTACATATTTTTCTTGCAACAGAAGGTTTTTCTGACCTGCTCAAATATTGTGTGAGGAACTTGAAAGGCTGGACAGCCGACATGGAACTGGATGTAGTTAGGATTGCTGCATTTTTGGGACATTCAATCATTGTTGATCATTTTTTGAGCCCCGAAAATAAGGCGTGGATTTCAAATCCCAGCGACCGCTTTCAAGCTGCAATCCTTGGGATGAGTGAATCGTGCCGATGCCGCGACTTATCTGATTTATTGGAAATGGCTGGTGCCCAATATCACCCTCTCAAGGAAGAAATACTTGCACCTCAAGATATGAATGATGATGACTTTGATCGCCAGAGGAAAAAACGTAAACAATACATGGAAAAGTCTCTCATTTGCTCTGTCCTACATGGATATGCGACAGAAACTTTTGATGGCGACACTGATGATAAAAATGAGCTTAAGACATTGCAACTGTTGGTGAACAAGCTCAATTACACACACAAGGAAATACTCAATGCTATACATCTTGTCCTCTTGTCTGGTTATGATTTAGAGTGGGTGGACAAGATTGTCGATCTAATTCAGGCTATCTTCAAATCATTGCATTTACAACCGAGCATGCATCATGAGCAGATGCAAAATCTTTGCAAAGAAATTGTGGGGTCGTGCGAAAGGCGATGGGTAAGAAAAACCGATGGCGACCCAGAAGTAATGGCAGAAAGGAGAATAATCAAATGGTTGAGCACAATGGCAAGTAATGGAATTGACATGCAAAACATGGTGAAAAAATCACTCTTTCCAGATGATGTTAATACCTTCAATGATCATTTTCGTGCATTAGAGAAAAGGCAACTTCATGATTGGTCTCAATTTGACATTGTCAAAAAGGGGGGAACCCTGGAAGAGGTACAAGGCATCATCAATCGGGGAGCATTATCAATTTATGATCGCGATCGGGGTGGGCTGCTGCTTACACATCTTAGTTCAGCCTACAATCGCACAGACATACTTGAGTGGCTTACTGTTGCCAAAAGTATGGACCTGAATGCAAAAGACGGCCAGGGAAGGACTGCATTGGATGTTGCAGAAGCGACCAAGGCAGGATTAACAACAAGATGGATCACGGAATGGCAGGCAAAGAAATCTATTATTTCATTTGTGCAACGTCATTATCATCGTATGTTAGCCTTTCGAAAACGCGAAAGATTGATTAGGGCTGTAACGTTCATCCAAAAATGCCATCGCGGCCATTTGGTTCGAAAACTCTACTCTGGCGCTTTGATGTATCGACATCAAGAGTCTCAGCTATTTTCTTCAATATGGGGACACCTGATTCACTCTTTTACGAAGATGCTCACAAACACATCAAATTGGTCTTCCATTCGAGAGAAGGTGTCGGACATTAAAAACGTAGACTTCGTGGATGATGATGATAATTATTTCGATGATACCGACGAACGTCTCAGCAAAGCTTTGGAAAATTCATTGCAAATACACAATGACGATGATGAAATGTACAGTGAAGACAACACAGTCAACGAAGAGGCTTTATTATCGCCAAAAACTCATTCTACTATCACCAAAGGGTGCGAGGAAACTAATGCATCGTGGCTGACGTTCCAAATGACAAGGTGAATTCAATGATTTATATGATCAGCTTTCTTCTAAATCGTAAGGGAAATCTCAACCTTCTACTTTGACATATCCTGCAGTCATGTCGTGAAATTTCTGAAGAGAGGCGATCAAAAGTACAAATCCTTCTTTATCCGCCGCATGCAGCAGCTTGCCAACGGAGAACGAAGTCGCATCCTTCAGAAGCGACTTGTGGGCTCATGTTCAACTATTTGTGAGTTTCACGTGTCTCAATGATTGTTGTCAATAATTTTGCTCTAATGCTCGAATAATTTGGCTCTTTCTTCTTTCACAGATGAGACATACTTAGGTGAGAAGAAAGTTTATTGCTGTTTTCCATTGTCCATTGCTCTCTAGGTTTGTGTCTTAATATTGTCTTTGCAATTCACAGAACAAAAGTCTGGCTTTCGCATCCTCTGGACAGAAGAAGACTGCGACATCGTGATATGGTTTGTTGCAAAGCACAAAGAAGTGCCCCGCCTTATGAAGCTGATTGATGACTCTAAAAACAGGAGTGCCCGTCAACAAATGTCAGAGGCATTGGTTTCTGAGCTGCGTGGCAATGATTTATTACCCGAAACAACATCTAGAAAAGAAGTCTTATTGGATGTTGCCGGCAACGTGCCCATGAAATTATATGGTGTTCATCTCAATAGTATCAATGAGATAGCCATGAAGTCATGGACCCCAATGCTCCATTTGACAGACGAAGAGCGTGGTGTCGTTGAAGCAGAAGGGACAGTATTAGTATTAGGCCGCTCTGGTACTGGGAAGGTAAGTGTCACGACAAGAAACAAAGACATGTCAACTTTGATTTGCCGGCTAATTTGAATGCGATCTTCCATCGTGATAGACTGTTTGCATTTGCAACCGAATGGAATATGACCTACAGAAGTATGGGCAAGATCCAACCTTTTCGCAACTCTTTGTTGCTAGATCAAAAAGACTTTGCAGATATGTTTCAGAGGCTGTGGGTGGATGTGACCAGAATTCGTTTTGCACGTTTGAAGAGTTGATGTATGATATCGAGACGACATTGTCGGATCTAGAGGAAGGTGCCAAGATGTTTTTGCCGAGCCAACGGATTGGTTTTCACAGATTCAAGCAACAATTTCATTGAACGTTGGTGCACTTCTTGTGTGGACAGGTGAGATGCCGAGTTGCCTTTACAAAAAAGGTTGATTTGTCTTTGCTAATTATTGATTCCCGTCTATTTCTCGCCCTACCGTTATCTTTCCCTTCTAGTCATTCGAACCTTTATCAAAGGTTCGATTGAGGCATTCCAAAGTCCCAATGGTATCCTTCCCATTGACTGCTTTCTTGCTGTAGAGAAACTTGGCAAGAACCGATGTAGAGTTCCTGTTGACCTTCGGTCATATATTTATGATTTGTTTCTCAAGTACGAAACATACAAGAATGAGTTAGGGTTGTGGGATGATTGTGACCGGATGCGTCATGTATTGTCGAGACTTAACAAGTCGAAGGCAACTGGCTCATCTGAATTTGACGAAGTCAGTAAAAGCAAGATTTACGTAGATGAGATACAGGACTACACCCAGCTGGAATGTTTATTATTCTTTTATTTGGGAGGCCCTGGTGGTTTGTTTTTGGCTGGCGATCCGGCCCAGAGTGTAGTGGAAGGAACAGAGTTCCGGTTTGAGGAGATTCGGAGCGTTGGCTTCTTTGTTGCCGGCAGTGAGCGGCGGCTCATTCCACACAAACCTAGAATTATAACCGTCAACTTTCGGAGCCATGCTGGAATTTTGAACACGGCTGGGGCTTTTCTAGATCTACTTTTCAAGTACTTCCCTGGCAATGCGAAGCAATTGAAGAAGGACCGCGGCCTCTTCCAGGGGAGCCGACCTGGTGTCTTACACAAGGTGCACCTGAAGCAGCTAACGGCCCTGCTGACAGACACGCTTAAAGGAACAGTTGTTCTTGTTCACGACGATGCTGCAAATTACTGGAAGAAAGCCCTTGGTTATGCACTTGTGTATGGCATCCGTGAAGCAAAGGGTTTGGAGTTCAAATCTGTAATGATTCTCAACTTTTTTCAAGAACTCCCATCATCTCTCCAGAAGTCATGGCGCAATCTCCTATTGAATAGAGAGGGGCTGGACTTTGAAACAAAGTTCCCACTTGTGGGTACACACCTGAAGCTTTTGTACACTGGTATAACACGGTGTATTGAAAGGCTCTTCTTCGCGGAGACATCAAGTTCTGTTGCAGGCGATGCTGTAGTTCGATGGCTCACAACTTCTTCAGTGAAGAGAGTGGAAAATCGTGGAGACACTTTGGCGACACGTAACAATATCAATGATATTGAAGCAATGGCAATGACATCTGACGAGTTTCTCATTGAAGGTTTCAATAATGCAGAGTTGGCCGAGGTACCTGATGTTGATTTTGAACAGGCACGAAACTCCCTTGACCGAGCAATTTGGTGCTTTGAGCAGGCTGGTAATTCTGATTTAGCTGCCAAGGCGCGGACACACCGCAAAAGCATACAATTTCGTCTGGATCTCAATTTAACAGATGAACATGATATTCAAGAAAATAATCGTTCCATGGTTGAAATGAAGGGAGCACAGTTGATGGAGTCGCTAGCCAACGAGGGTCTACTGTATGAGGCGTTGAACGTCTACTATTCAATCTGCCCATTCCTCTCTTCTTATGCAAAGGGAGAGTTGGAGAGGGACTTTGTTTCCAAAGCACGAACAGTGTTGCATTGAGTCATAGTTGGATCAGTATTATATAAAACAGATAGGGTATCAAGTCATTCAGATTGATAAGATTCCTCATGTAAAAAAACATAATGTATCTGCAGCCGCCTCTTTTATCGGTTCTAGATACTTTTAGTAACCTAAGAGATTCGTCAGTTTGGGTATGGAATTTAACTTTCTCCCGCTAGGAGATAGACAAATAGCTAGTGTGATACACCCACAGTAAGCTACAAAATGCCAGTGAAGTGTAATTATCATTTGATGTGTCCCCGTTTCTTCTCATGGATATCACAACGCGTTTATTATCAAGATTCCTTGTCAGTTTGAAGCAAGACAAAAAAAATCCATCCCTACACATGGCAATGGATGGAGATGGTATCATAATATCATTTGTTCTATATAACTTATAATATTTGAAATTCCTCTACAATTAGCAATAATGCACTGTTGTAATTATTTTACAAATATCTTATAATTTACACATGCCACACAACATCATAATGTTAGCGAGATTGGTGTGTAAAAGTGAATTACAATGTCTGTGTGTGTGTTTGCTCATTTTGCAATTTACTTCTCTAAAGCAAGGTGTGCAAAATGTACATGATTCTAAAAAAGAAAGAGGCGCCACAATACCTAGCAACAACTTCTTGACAGCGAGCTCCCAAACTCTCCCTCAAGAGGCGTCACCATAGTAAATTCTTCTTCTTGACAGCTGCTCTGTCAAACTCTCTTTCTCTCTATTGCAGCCCAACATCTAATATCTACTAACACAACTAAACTCTCCGTGTATCCTCCAACCCCAACCTCTCAAACTCCTCCTTCCACGAACTAATCAACGGATCCCACGTATTCACCAAACTCTTCAACTTCTTGGCAATCATTTTATCATACTCATCATTCAACTCCTCCACCTTTATCCCACCAAATTTGGCAATGAACACGGACCTATCGGGCATTTGTGATAATGACGCTGGAAACACCTTTCGCAATGCCCATCCGTGAAAGGGTGATAAGTGTTTGGAATAGGCATCGTATGCTGCATCCCGTGGATGCACATCATTAGCATGAATCAACGCCGAATACAAATCCAACTGAAATGCCAACGACCTCCGTATCCAAAGCAACCCCATCGCCGCACTCTTCTCTTGCAATTCATTCCCATTATGTATCCCACTCTCCTTCTCACATTCCAACATGGATGACAAACATTTTGATTCCTTGGGGGATTGCTTCTTAAACACCCGTTCCGCCTTTTGGACATTTGCCTCCAAATCCTTGGCGACAAGTCGCAGTGACGAACCGCCGGATTTCATAAAGGCGAGGTGGGTACGGCATGCCTTGAGGAGTTGGGCGGTGTCTAATTCGTTACCATTGTTGCGGAGGACGGAGGCGAAATTGTGGCATACTTCATCGAGCTTGCTTGATTTGAGGGTTCTTCTTCTTCTTCGTAGTTTGATGCGTGGAATGTTGGCAACGAGTTTGCGTGTGTTGGAGTGTAGCTTGCCCCATTCGCGGTTAATATTTTTTCCAATGTTGGATGCATCGTGTTGTATCTTGCCGCCGACTTTGCCGAGGCCTTGTGATATATTTTTGGCTGCTAGTTGGATGGGTTTGAAGTTCGGTGGTTTGCGATGATGCTGTCGTTGTGTTTTTTGCTTCTTTGTTCTTGTTCGTGTTGCGACGGCGGAAGCGGAGGCGGAGCCACCTCGAAGGAAGAAGGGCAGTGTGAAGTGGGGTGCGCCAGCAGCATCCGTGGTGGTGGTGAACTCGCCGATTAGGAGGAGGGTCACTAAAAAGTGAATGTTATTTCGCATGATGTTTTTTTATGTGTAGGAGGTGGTAAAATTAGTAGGAGAGGGTGTTGATGCAATGTTTGTTGATGCAGGGGTCGGAGATGATAAGAAATGCTGCAGGTGTCGTCGGCACGCAGGCCAATTGAAATATTATATCAACCAAGACAACCAAAGCTGCAATCAATTCAAAGCAAGACTATTATTTCGGGAGTGAAAGAGAGATGTCACAAAGATGTCATGGCCGGGGCTGATCGGTCATGGCAATAAAGCTGTCATTGTCATGGTCGCATTGGTGAAAGTTGTTCTTGCTTGACGGAGTCGGAACGCAGGGAATATGTAGGGTCATCTCATCATCATCATGGTCGTGCCATTTTTTGTGGTGTCAAGCAAGGAAGGGCCTGTCACGCAGAAGGTCGGCATCAAATAATAAGATCAGAACAAAAATTGAGCGACGGAAAAAGAAACCGCTGGCCGATTCTGATCGATTTCGATCGAAATAGATTTTTAGTGCCGGTTGACGATCAAACGGCAGAATTTAGATCGCTTAATCACGACAGACGACGACAGGCGCTCTGCTCCCGCTATCCATCACCCCCCAGAGATCAATGCAATAATGCAAGGCGCAGGCGCCGGGATCAAGTCATCCGCTGTGGCCCACGTGTCAACAGAGGTGACAGTTGGAGCGCCCAATTTCCAATGTGGCTTGGTACTCATCTCCTGCGAGTGGCCGAGTGGCATGCCACAGCCACAGCAGGTGTGAAGACCGAATGTGCTTTAGTGTTGATGACGAGACCATTGTTTATGTTTAGAACCTAAATTAATGTGATATTAGCTCTAGAAGTTTGTTTACCCAACTAGATTGTTGCTTCATTAACCAAGCCATATGCAATACAGCTTTTGAATTAACTTCATGATCAGGGAGATTATTCGTCTTGAGGAATCTTTTTTTCTATACATGGCCAAATGGCGGAACGGTTGGCTACGTGGGAACTCTGGTACGACCATAATAAATTGTTGTCGTACCAGGACTCATACCATTGAAACGCTAACTAATCATAAATAATCACCAGTAATTACTCACTTTTTTTGGGCGCAAGACCATGACAAAGTTCTTGCCCGAGATACGGCTCGCCATTGTTATAAATCAACCGCAATGGCTTCCATTTTTGCGAGTAGACTTCTAAATGATATAATAATAAACAATAGT
>JALLBF010000225.1:0-11937 GCA_036939945.1 Thalassiosira sp. AJA248-18
CGGCCTAACAGGTATGAGCCCTCTGCGGGCTTGGACCGGCAGCGTTGCCGCCTTTTGACCGTCGCCCTTTCACCCCTTCATGGGGGGCGGCGTCGCCATGCCGACCTATCAGCTCCTCGCCACTTCCTCTGCGCCCCCAGCACCATCACCATCAGCACCATCCTCCATCTGTACATTATTACTGCTGACGTCGTCGTCGTCGCGCGCCCATGATCCCTCATTGTCTAGCTGCTTGGGACACCAAATCGCCCTGCAGTGCCATCATCAACAACAACCTTCCTGCCGGCCGCCATCTTGGCCGGCTCTCCCTTCCGACACGGACACAGCTTCCAACAATATAAAGCCTCCACGTCACCACCATGCCCGAGTCCACTATTCCACGCGCCAGCTAGACCGCCTCCAAACCCACAGCGATACTGGACAACGACACATCCTTCGCCAATGCCAGCTGCATCGACACCATATCTTTCCTATGACAATGGGGAGCGACACCCGACACCAAAACCACAAACAAAAACAAAAAAAACAATCGCCCAATCCTTCCTTTTACCTACCCAGAATTCACCAAACAAGATTATCCTACCATCCGGCCACCATTTTGGATGGTTCTCCAGGGCCTGCTCAGCCGCTGGGGAATAATTTTTCTTCTTTTGTCCCACAATCTTTTTGATTTTAATGCTCTCGATCTCTTTTATGGGGGGTGCAATCTATAAATACCTGTCGCATTGTCAGCGACCTTACACTCCCAGCCAACACAAATCAGGGGGGACTTTTTCAGGGATTACCAATCCATTTCCTTTTGTTCTTTGCATCTCCTCCACAATTCCAAAGACATTCCAACAAATTTTCCTGATCATTTGGGTTCCTTTCGATGGCAAAAATGGGGCGTGTTGGGGTAGACAGACAGACAATTAGACGTAGCCCCTTACAAACTCATAATCAGCTCATAATCTTTGTTTCAGAGCTACACCGATCATCGTCTTCCTCTCATACCGCAATAGCGGCCTAACAAAGAGTTGGAAACGGGTCTTAAGCTCTTCGAACCTATCCCAAGAGATGTGTGATCCTGCCAGGGTGCCACCGGCACTCTATAGACGTTATACGTTATATTTTCCCTCCTGAGATAACTGATTTTTAGTGGTTCAATAGTTTTTACTCACAATAGATATCATTGAGTTTGCTTTAGCCTTCGGAATATGCCTTCTTCTATCTCAAGACTCTGTAATATTTTCATTTAGATGATGGTGTTTGTTCGTCTCGCCTATGGCGGGTCTACGGGTCCACCACTACTTGCCAATAGTGTGTGTTGGCACGGGGGGCTCTCAGCTCTCAGGGGGGGTGTGGGGCTGTCAAATAATTCCATCAACCACGTAGCTTTATTCATAGAGGACGTAACGTACCTGCGATTCTCGAAACCATGCGCCCAAGCATGGCGTGGTCGTGGGAGCAACAAATAATGAGCTTGAAAACAATTCGTGCATGAAATTAGGCGTACCTATGCCCCGGTATTGCAGTTCTCAATTAATAACCTCGTGGCGTGGCCGGCTGTAAAACTTCCGAGTGAATGGTATTACTCTCAGATCTCAACAAAAACATGCATCTACAGATTTCTTGAGCAGAATGGTGAAATAGAATATGAAAGTAATTGTTCTGTTATATGATGTATGCTGCTACCTACAGTCGAAACATCTCACTGCTAAATAGCCACACCTTGACCGAAAAACTAAACCCCGGTGTGACAGCAGCCGATTCTTGTCCATGGAACAGATATTTTTTGCGAACATGGAACATGTTCAAAACACGAAACATTTCCCCCCATAAAAACAAACCTAGGTATTTCTCAGCAGACCTTATTTACATTGCCGTAGTAATAGAAGTGGTGGCGGGCACACATGTCTTGGCATGACCGTTAATCCAATCCTTCGATTGACACTCACGGCTACAGTAGTAAGTTGCCTGACAACTCGAGCAAAGCTTCAACTTCTCGACAATTTCGGGAGCATCGTTCCCGCCCTTGCGACACCAGGCGCAAATCCTTGTTTCCGATTCAGAAGTAGTGGTAGTGTTGTTCATCACCACCACCGCCGGGCTATTACTTGAAAAGCCACCAACATCTTGACCTGATGCACATGCATTGTCGTTGAAGAAGGAGTCACTGCTTCCTTCCCATGCACCCTTATCCTTACTTTGAGACGAGGAAGGAAAACCCATGGAATCTACGGTAACGGCGGCGACTGGTCGTTTTTCAGCCGTGGCTTTCTTAGGGGGTTCCAACGTTGTCTTGGTGACAGCAGTACGAGTCTTGAATACCTTCGGAGAAGCTTTCTTGACGTTCGAGGAAGGAAAGCCCATGGAATCAACAGAAACATTAACGACTGCTTGTTTTTCAGCCTTGGCTTTCACCTTAGGGGAGTCTACCGTTGTCTTGACGGGAGCGGCAAGAGGCTTGGAAATATTCTTGGTAGCCGTCGGAGATTTCTTTGTGCTCTTGATTTCCCTTGGCACAACATTCTTCATATCCTTCAGCACTTGCTTCAGTCCCCTGTTGCGCGACTTCTGCTTGCCTCCCTGAGTCTTGGGGGTGTCATCCTTAGTGGTGATTGATGACTTGCTATCGATTGTAACATTGGGCGTCGTCACTGCCATGTGGGAAACTGGAGGTTTACGGCCAGAGGCTTTCTCGCCACCTTTCTGTGTAGCATTGGGCTCTGCTGCCATTGGCTCAATGGAGAGCTTCTGAGTCGACACGCTATCATCCTTGGCCTTCTTTGAATCCACGGTTACTTCCATGCTCCTATTGTTAGCTGCTCCGACATCATCTGCATCAAGTACCAAATCATTATTTATCACGTTCATCATTTGGGAGTCCTTGGTGATGGCAGACTCGTTCAAACAGTTCAAATCCTTGACGACGACAGGGTTAACAATCTTGTTCGTCTTCTCAGTAATTGTGAAGGTCGGGGCTACAGCGACACTGCCATGATCCTTTTTCTTTGCTTCAGCATTTTCAGTGCTTTCAGCTGCCGAAGCCAGGAAATCTTTCTCCTCGAATATCTTGGTCAGCTCATTCACTTTCTTGGGAGCGATTGCGCACGCAGCAATCGCATCATTGTTGGCGGGATGAGTAGATCCATCATTTTCAATATTCACCTTGTTATTAGATGCGGCATTATCACGAGGCTTGGAATTATTCTTAGCATCCTTATTTGGAGCTGCTTTCTTGACGTTCTTGGCAGACTTGATCTCCTTTGGCACAACATTCTTCATATCCTTTAGCACTTGCTTCAGTCCCCTGCGCTTTGATGACTTGCTATCGATTGAAGCGTCGGCGGCCTTTTTGTTCTTCTTCTTCTGAGCACGCGTCATTGTCACTGCCATGATGTCTCCTAGAACACTGGACTTCTCAGAAGTCATCATGCTATCCTTCCCCTTGGAATCCACAGTCACTTCCATACTGTTATTGTTAGCTGCCGAGACATGATCTACATCAAGCACCAGATCATTTGTGACAGTGAAAATTTCCGACGCTTTGGTGATGGCAGACTCGTTCAAACCGTTCAAGTGGACGGAACTGTTTACGGGAGGGTCGACACTCTTCTTATTCATCTCAATCGGATCGTCGTTGGGTCGACTGCCGTCAGGATCCTTCTTCGCTTTGAGCACTTCTTCCACCTCATTTTTGTTGTCCACGAGCGACTCTTTATGCTTTAATATCTTGAGAAGCTCATCCATTTTCTCCGAAATAGGATCCAGAGTAGTAGTTGCAGCGCCAGGTGCAGCAATCGCATCCTTGCTGGTGGGATGAGATTCGCCATTTCCATTCTTCACCTGGTTAGATGCGGGATCAATCAAATTCTCGCCGTAGGTCAAGCCTTGGTCCAAGGCGCCAGCCAAGTTGTTCAAGCCGTCAGCAGCCAAGCTGAGGGCACAGCCGTCGGAAACCACGCCGTTCAAGCCCACGTCAGGAGCACTGGCACCATCTCTACCCCCACTGCGCCCGCGCCGGGATGAGTTTGCCGCGGCGCCCGTGCTATCACCGTCCATGCCGGTACTACAACGAGAACACATATTCTCACTATAATTCAAAACGCTCGTCACCCCCTCAGCCAACGCATTAAACGTAAGATGAACCATCTGCCCCGCCTCCAAACACATTTGCTTGCTATCGGCACACGGAGTATCATCACGGCTGTCGTACGAAGTTTCTGTACCGGAATACGATGTATTGATGGTGGGGCTGTCCCCATTATCGCCATAGCAACCGTAGTAGTCGATGGAACGAGTTCCACCACCAACACTATCGCCGTTGCAGGCGGTATTGCAATTGTAAAAGTTGGGGGGGATGGGACCGCAGTTGGGTGGCATCAGGACCATCATGGGGCCGGTGGGCATCATGCCTGGACCGGTTGGCATGTTCATAAAGTAACTTTGCGTCCCTCCTTGCGGTTGTTGCGGTTGTTGTTCTTTGGTCATGGTGCTGTTCGGCTTTTCGGGTTCGATGATGGTGATCGCCGTTTCCTTCTTTGTTACCCTTGCGCTTGCTGATTTCACCAGCGGAACGGCATTATCAAATGTTGGGATGCTCTTATTCCCAAATCGTGGAAACGTCATGGTGCTGGCTGTTCGTTCGCTGCGTATTGGCTGCACTGCTTTTACTTTCCCACCTGTGAATGACACTTTTCTACTTTTACCCTATGATACCAGCCGGCCGCTGATTGAGCGAGCGAGATTGGCTGTTGTTTGTTGGGGGATGGCTGGAGGCAGCGCAGCCGTTGCTAGATTTTCACTTGCTTATCGGGTATCTTACAACGGTTTTGATACTGGATTCCTACGGACATAATTAACATACGTAGACATTCGTTCAGCTCTTGGTATCAGATGAGATGCCTGCCTGAGAACTAAACTGCCCCTTCGCTCCCCGGCCGCCGGGATCCAAGTTCAAAAAAATCGCCGTTGCATGTCCTGATCACGGAGAAAAAATCTCACAGAAAAGACATGTGTGATGCCAACTACAACAACACATATCTACAACATAACGCCAACGACCAACAGCAACAGCATAGCAGATATCTGCAGATATGCGCAGCGCCAAAAAAAGACAGCCGGCCAGCAGCCGATAGCCAACAAAACGGAAAAATCTTGGTATGAAAAGACGGTGCATCAATCATCTCATATCTCATTTATTCTTATAGGTACACTCAAATGAATTCAAATAGGTCGTGATACTGTTGTTGTGATACATACATCTCTGGTCGTTGCCTCTCTCTAGAGAGGTCATTCATATTCAATAATCATCATGTCGCCGTGGAGCAATAAAAAATGCCGGAGCGGCGGCAAGGAAATAATGCGTGAGGTGTCATCAGAAATTATTGAACACCATGACGAATCGTTCGTGTCGATAGATTCCTCCATCACCAGCATAATACATCATATTAGGAGTAACAACAATCCCTTCGATTATATTGGACAATACTTTGAAGTCGTGATCGGTACTGCTCATGGAAATAATAATGATGATGGTGTAACATCATGTGTGTCCATAGAAACAGAGGAAGAAGATGACGACACTACTACTGCCAAAAGGGACAGAAAACAACGATCACCATGCATCATCACACCAACGGAAGATGATGCTACTGCATCGCTCAGATGCTTACCTCCAACAACAATGGGATCGCCGCCACTGCCGCGTGTTCCTCCTCCTCAATCATGCCTTGGTCTATACGAAACGGTGGATAATGCTTTGACTTATGCCGCAGATGCGATATTTGATAGTATGCATACGAACTGCGGGTTGGATTCTACCTGTAAGGATTGGACAAATGCTGCTGGCGTTGGGTGCAAGGTTTAAAAGTTTCTCACATAGAGATATACAAACCGTGTGTGTGAGATGGGATGCTGGAAGATGATAGCATTGCCCCCGATATTTTTTCTTTGCGAGTGAAGTTTGTTGAGTGGGTTGGGGCAGAATTGGTTGGATTTCAATTGTGTGATGACTGGATGGATGCACCCGGCGTGGATAGAGATTTCGCAAAGTACTGAGACAGGGTGTATGTTGCATGCGATGATTGATTTTCCCACTCCTCTATTTCTCTTGCAGGGATGTAGACAATGAGTAATTTTATACGTGGTATCTACACTTTTAGAATCAATAATCAACCAGAGGTATCCCACAGCTTCCAGTCATCAACCAAAATCAACGCGAATGATTGGGTTTCTATTTATATAACTACCCAGCGTTATCACCACTATCGTGCTTGCAACTTAATTGTTGAGGTGGCCCCAAAATACATAATGTTATATAAGTACATGCAACATCATTTAGTTCATGACAAAAGTATCATATATTTTAACAGAACCCAGAGTACCATATTTCTTCTCATGCTCGCTTAACGCTGAAGACTTTATTGAATGTGTGTTTCATGTTGAGTTCACATACTTTTACCGATACGGCAAACAATGCAACACAATCCGCCTCGAAGCTTCAAACTTCGAAGTCTAGACAAGAAAAGCCAAATCTTCAAAATACACCAGTAATCAAACAATGTGTATCTGATCTAGGACAATGTATCCAATAAAAAAATGTGTTTATTCTCTTCTCCTAATTTGTTATACAATTCATAAACACAACCCACAAAGAAATGTTTTTATCTCCCCGCAAGAAGTAAATCGTCTTTGGGTCGATCTGTGTTTGCCACTTCCTGCCGAAGCGTTGGCTCAAAAAATTGTGTCACTGTGTGTCTGTTGTTCAGCTGTTGTTCGAAGTTCTGCTTTCCACATCATCTCTGCAGTCACAATTGAGCTTGATAGAGGACGATGGACTGACGATGGAGATACCAAGAAGTACATACATCTAGAACCCCGCCAAACGGGGGCAAATTCAAACTT
This sequence comes from Thalassiosira sp. AJA248-18, assembly GCA_036939945.1. Classification (NCBI taxonomy): domain Eukaryota; phylum Bacillariophyta; class Thalassiosirophyceae; order Thalassiosirales; family Thalassiosiraceae; genus Thalassiosira; species Thalassiosira sp. AJA248-18. The sequence continues at coordinate 6,889 of JALLBF010000225.1, forward strand.
TTGGGATTTCTCATGCTACGAAGCAAGTCATCGTGAACTGATGGTGAATGAGAAGAACGCGCAAATTTAGTTTGGGGAGGTTCAGGTACCTACCTACCTACCTACCTCTTATGTACCTAGTACGAACCTACCTACCTACCTACGGTTAGGCCAAACCTACCTACCTACGGTAGATCTAGTGTAGGCAGCTAGTAGGTATCAATAGATAGGTATGTACGAAGGTAGAAGAGCGAAGAGCCCGGCAAATGGTGGCAAATGCTTCAAACTTTTGAGATTTCTCACGCTTGACTGCCGGATCTCAATTAAATCTTTGAGATTTCTCATGTCTCAGTTAGTAGATATGAATTCCTCGCTGGATATAAAGGTACCTACCAGAGAAATGAGATGGCATCCATCAAAAAATGATGCCACAACAGCCACAACTTGTGATTGCCGCCTGATTTCCGCCCAAAATTTCAATTGCACGTTCTAATTCAACGCTAAAGCAAGAAGTCTTGGGACCAGTTAAATTTTTGAGGCCAATGTGTCAGCATCCCCGCCAGTCCCCGGCCCATCCCCGGCTAAATTTTTGGTTTGGGCTGATTAGCTTGGTGCCAGCCGCCCAGCACCATCCATCATGCGATTCCATATATTCCATGTTTCATGTCTCGTCCCCTCGCATGATTTAGCATTCAACTCCAACCGCAGGTTCACGGGTTTGGTAGCAGTTGGATTAAGTCGGGCATGTCAACTTGACATCACATTATTTGGAACAATTCTGTTTATTACAGGCGGCGATCGAGGATAATCTAGAGACGGAATTTGCTGCTGGCGGCTATCCATATCCAGTATAGTCTCTTGACAATGGGATTGGTGAAAAAGATCAAAAATCTTCGCTCTCGTCGCAAACAAAAGTCGAAGGCCGCGGCGGCTCAATCTAAAACTACCTCATATGAGGACGAGCAGGCCTGGGACGTTCAAGTGACGTCCAACCCAAAAGAGTACTCGAGTGATTCTCTACGAAGTTACAATTGGCTTACAAACAAAATAGACGACTTCTACTTGCCAATGTGTGGTAGGGTTGACGTCGAAGAGGCAAACGGTGGTGATACAACCAAGCCTCCTGCCACCGACGACACCGAGATAGAGGGCGGCTGGGGGTGGCTATCATCGTCGTGCTGGGGCGCGCATTTCAAGGAGGAGATAGATGATAATGATACTCCTGTCACACGTGATGCTAGCTTTGAGTCTAGCTTTGACTGTGAAGACGACGAGTCGGGGGAGGGTTCGCAGCCTTCGCTATCAAGAATAAATCAGGTTCTTGAATTGGATCTAGTAAGCAGAAAGGTCTCTGATATTACTTCAGTCGCTAGCACCAATGACAGCTTCGATTCGGAGAGTGAAAATTCGTCAGATTGTGAAGATACTTTGGATACTACAAGTACAAGTTTAAGAAGTATGTAAGTGAAGGTTTTATGTTGTAATTGTAAACATGTAAAGTAGAAAAAGACTTTTTTGACAAAGGATACAATATTCCCCACAGGAAATAAGATTACAAAAAACATAATGAATTGAATATGGGATACAGTCGAATGACTGTCACGCTTCAGATTTATTCCTTCTGTTTGTCCACAGCCATAATTCATAAACATGTCAAATTTCCAAGTGCGGCCTTTCTTCCCTGAAGTTGTTTTCATTTATCGCATCTGGCATCAACGAACAGGTGCAATATCACGAGTTAAGTCAAGCCACAATCACCACAAGAATGAAACTGGAAATGGTTGCAGTAGTTGCAGAGAGTTCTATGGCAGATGGCAGGAGGCTAGAGAGGCAGGCCACAGCAATCACGAGAGACAACGACCAAAAAACAGTACTCCGAGGGCAAGCTCATCCCGACATGACACTTATGCACATGTGCCGATGCATCTTCTGTCTAAATACCACCAGATAACCAGATATCCCGACCCTAGATTGTAATGTGGGAGATTGGCTTTTATCTCTCGCTTTTGGCACTTCCAGCCAAGATGTGCTTCAGATCAAGAGCAAGAAGATTGACAGATCAAAATGAAATGGATATAAACCTACTTTAACTCGGTTGTGCAAGAAGCATGAGCCCAACCACAACTCATTGATACTACCTTCTCTCCTTCTGGAATCCCTTCCACCAAAATGGGATACGAAGAAGCTTTAGTGGAGGCTAGGCCCAATACCCCTGTCTTGCCCTTGCCCATACTGTACACTCTACCTTCTTCATCCCGAGCTAGAGTATAATTCTTTCCACATGCAACATCAATTATTTTCGTATGGAGCAGGGTTGTTTCTTGTTTCGGTTCATGAGTGGCATTCATACCCCAAGTAAAGAGAGCACCATCTGATGTGACTGCAGCAGCATGGGTATGTCCCGCGGCGATGCGAGTGACCTTCCTCCCTTCGAGAAGGCCCTCAATGGGACGGGGAAGCGATTCCATGGCGTACATATCTGCTGATAAGCCCATGCCTGTACCAAGCTGTCCTTCATTATTCCTTCCCCATGCGTGAATGATACCTCCACTATTCAATGCTAAACTGTATGCAAAGCCGCCTGCAATCTGGGTCACATCCTCTGCTCCCATCAACTCTACTGGCTCCAAATATAGTTGATCGGTAGTCTCCAAGTTTCCCAGTCGGCCGTATGCTCCACTGCCACACGTCAAGACCTCTCCTTCCGTGGTGAGAACTGTCATAGAATATTCACCACAATGGACATCGGAGGCATAGCAACCATCCTCAATGAGTGAATTGACCAGTGTAGGCGTGTGTTTAGAGTCCATATTCCCGTGCCCTAGGCATCCCATCCCATTTATGCGCGAACCACCATATCCAAACGTGTATAGATCGCCAGTGGTGGTGAGAAGGGCGGAAAAATTAGGTCCAAGGGAAGCTTTTGCGACTGGGTCAGGAAGTGGAAGATGGACGGGAGTAGTAGATTCTTTCTTTGCATCTCCAATTCTTTTGTGTTGTGCATGTTGATTAGGCAGATTTCGAATACATAAATGAAAATGAGTATCCAAATGGCAAAGATTGTTATCATGCACCAATACTAACGATATAAAGGCAAACTCCTTGACTCACCCTAACTCCCCATTCTTGTTTGATCCCATCACAAAACACCTTCCATCATTCAACACCATGGCTGTTCCAGAGGCACCACAATATATCTTGTCCAAGCTAGCAGTACCACTTCCACCATCCTTCTTCTCATTGAAGAAGGGGAAAAACGAGTTTAATACACTATCTTCCAAATTCAGCCGCATGGGATGATCCACAATTTTTTCATCCCCCGAAAACATCCCACCGGAAGAGGCATCAGTGGCTTCTTGCAGTAAATTCATGGGAATAGTGCCCTTCTTGGAAGTTCCCCACATGTACACATTTTGCGGCTTGGAAGATTGGGTTTGTGGCGGTGGTGGTGATGATGCGTCGGTGACGGAGGCGGCGGTAGCCGACGATGGTGCAGGGGCAGTGAGAGAGTAATTTCGTTGGGGATATTGGGTTGATGGCGGTGCATATGACACACTTCTTGTGGCAGGAGAAAGAGAAAGTCGACCGCTGCGTCTGAAAATACGCGACACGACGCGATTGGCCATCATTCTTTATATTGGTCGAATAATAAGTTGCAACAGCACGGAAAGTCGGATCGGGTTCGTAGGGTCGGGGAGCGCCGTGGATCTCCGTGGATGCCGTTGATTGTGGAGGATGGAGGAGCGAGGTGGGTGGTGGGTGGTGGGTGGGGATGGACTTCGGTACTATCTACCACCTATGTATTGTTTGTTGTGGCGCTGCAGCGTGTGGCGAAATGGCGGGAGAAGAAGTACTCGAGATGATTCGTACCCTATCGTAGAACTAATTCCCACATAAGTTTACAAGCACCCGAAGTACCTCTAGGTAGGTAGCTAGCTATGTAGCATCCAACATCCAACAATGACAACGTATCTACAAGATGACAAATAAATGCATCTCGCGCTCGCAATCTACATATTGACCAGACGCCGAGACGAGAAGAAACAATGCCAACTAATGTTTCTACCGGCGACAAGGCCTGCTGCTGGATCTGTCTCGAGGAGGGCAACGATGACCATGGCCAACCTTTGACGCGAAATTGCGCTTGTAGAGGAGACTCCGGCTGGGCGCACGTTGCGTGCCTAGCAAGGTTTGCCAAGGTGAAATCCGATGGGATGTCTGGTTATGATTACATGGAATTTTTCTCCAGCTTGAATGGCACTCCATGGTCCGTTTGCCACACTTACAAACAGGTATACCACGGTGATGTGGCGACATCACTTGCCAATGAATGGGTCGATTCCGCCGAAAGCCTGGACGACGCCAGCCCCCAGCGCATTGCTGCAATGCTCAATTTTATCGATACTTCAATGCTAAACAAGGCATATGACGCAGCGATTCAATCGTGTAGTGATCTGCGTGGCACGTTGCACTCAAACAAGCACGATATTGATCCCATTCTCTGGGCCTACGCCGAAAACGATTGTTTGCAAATGCTAGCTAGTGCTAATGCTTCGTTGGGAAACATGGAACAGGGACGCGAGTACGCTGAAAAGTTCAAGTCCTTCGATAAATCGATGGGTATATCCAATCCAGATGATGTCGATGCTGCTGTGAAGTTGATGCTGGAGGGATCGACACAAGGGGAAGATCAAGTAGAGGATAGGATTAGAATCTTGACCGATATGTACCATCAGGCTGTTGAAACAAACGGAAAGGATTCACACGCTGCCATAAGATCGGCTGCAGATGTCGCAAACGCAATGATAGAAGCGCAACATATCGAAGAATCCTATCATTGGCTCAAGGATGCTCATGATCGGGCCAAGCGAGTATTTGGAAAAGAAAATCCTTGTTACATCAAAATTAAGCGGCCGTATCTGATCATCAGTAGTTTAAATGGACCTCGACAGGGTACATTGGTATTGGAAAAGAGTAAACTCAATGGAAAGGAAGTAACAATTTTGCGAGCCACTAAGGATGGGAAGAAGTATATCGTTGATATTGGGTCTGAGGCAGGGTTGTCTGAGA
>JALLBF010000226.1:0-11860 GCA_036939945.1 Thalassiosira sp. AJA248-18
CGATTCTGACTTGGACCTATCTCACGACGATGAATCAATTACGACATCCACAAACCCGGACTCACCTGGAGATGAAGACTCCGTGCAAATCCACTCAGTACTAGCTGAAGACGACAGTTCTGTAGTATCATCAATGGATATGGATGTCAGTGCATACGAGGAGGGCGATGAGGATGATTCTTCTATTCTCCGCGAGGATTGGGAGTACATCCCATGGATGAATCGTCAATCTCTACTGAAATTGATTTGTGAGAATAAATCCTCACCAGGAGACATGTCTATTGTTCAGATTTCACAGCGCGGGTCCATAGCCAAGGACGTTATGAAGCATTTTTTCCTCATTGTACCTGATATCATATCCAAGGGTAAACATGAAGACAGAGACATTCCGGCCGACTCACTCTTTGTCATGCTGCAAGTGGAAGGTATCATTTCCATTTACAATGAGCATGGAAAGCAAGTAGGCGATGATCGCACCCCTTGGGATATCTTTGCACAAGCAGCCGGTGTTGCCAACGCCGGCACAGTCTTCTGGGCTGTTGACAATTCGGGCTCACATGTTGGCAGGGTTGCGGTCCCGAAGTACGGTGGTGTTCACAAATGGTTTTCTCTGTTGCACCACATGGAGCAAGATCGCCTTGAAAGAGCAGACCATTTGCACTGTCACCTGCCGTTGGATAACCCACAAGAATTATTGCTTGGGAAAAGAAACGACCCACCTCTAACTTCGTCGCCAGGGACCAGTTCTTCGGATACAAGTGTTTCATCGGAACGGGGTCAAGTTGCAAGTGGTTATCTCCGGTACTTAGAAACCGAGGAATTTACGTTCGAACAGGATCGACGTGAAAGAATGCTGGAGGATAGTCTCATTGCGAATGAGAGGAAAAGACATCACCCACATCCCACTTCTTTGTTATCGCCAAGAAAGAAAAAAGTGACTTGCTCTTCGTATGAAGTAGATTCTGGCTCAAGGCAACAAATCTCCAGCGATTGTCTTCAGTACTTCGAAAAAAGCAGGCATGCATTCACAAATAGCCCACAAGTGTACAGTGACTTGGTCAGAATGGTGGCAGAGTTTCAAGCGATGGAATTTGATACTATCAGTTTTGTTTGCGGAGTGATAACGTTGCTCGACGGCCACAACGATTTGATTTTGGGTATAAATGGGTTTCTGCCCGAAATGTACATGATTGAAAGCACGGATTTGGGCCCTACTACTCACAGTAAACAGAATTCTTGATACTAGATATAGGAACGCTGATAATCAAAAGTTACTGCCCATGTCCTCTAGGTACTTGCTATGGACTTCATAATCAAGCATACTTTGCTATCAGGCTTGAGTAAGTCAGGATGATAGATATTACAATAACGGTAGGAAGAATAATTCGAGGATACAATCTGAACAGTTATATTGCATACCAAAATCATCTGTCAACTCAGATGGGAGTGAAGAGCAATGAACCAACTGTTATGTATGGCGGGTGACAGAGGTTCATTTAAGAACCTCTGGCGGGTGATGATTTATTTCCTTTTTCTTAAATATTTTATTCACACTTTTTCTTTTTATGGTAAATCAAACAATACACCAACAATTGGTAGATATCAAAATGCATTCATCTGCATATCTACAAACTCTCCTTTGTGCATTTGCATGCCCACGACTCTTCTTCATGCCATGGTTGGAATGGGAACGGAGTTGTTACACAACTCCTGATACGCCTTTTCCAAGCACCACGCAACATCAGCAAAACTAACAATAAGGACATTCTTCCCAGTTCTAGACGCGAGCACAATTTTCTCTTCATCGGCAGCATCCAGTTTGTTAAGGCAAGATACTACATGCCCAAGATCCAAAACAGGCCTTCCAGCACCATCTGCCTGATGGAAGACTGCATACATCATGGGCGAAAAAGACCAGCAGTAAAATAATATAACACAGCTAATCATAAAAACCAAGAGAAAAATTACAAAATAGGCTTATCCACTCACCGAAATCACGAAACAATTTGAGAATATAACAATCCCCCGACTCGCTCCAATTCTTATCAATCCCAAACTCTGGCCTCTCGTTCACAAATGCCAACTTCAAAATCAGCCTCAACGCCCTCCCAGACTCATAAATCCCCATCAATGCACTAGAATACTCATCAATAGATCCATGTGCCCCATCCAACTCATCAAATGCTCTCATAGCCATACTCGCCGCAATAGCCCGTATCCCACTCGGAGGAACATTGGGGTTCAGCAACGAATGCACGAGCATGTATAGCTCCCTGCTATAATTCTGCTGTACGAATTGAAGGTACTCCATCAATATCTGCGCCTGTTGCTGCGTGGTATTATTGCGATAAATATCATTGACATTGATTTCCGTCCCGGTGGTCATGGAGAGGAGGATGCACCCCAATGCCCGCATGTCGGCACTCTGCAACTCCTCGAGACCCTTGCGCGCTTCGAATTCCAACACATCAATGATTCCAATGCAATTGATTCTCAATCTCAATTTTGGTAACCCGTACGGACCCGAGGAATTGAGCGACATGATATTCTCTTGTGTGCACAATATATGATTCAATTGCAAAGATCGAACGGCCAGATTGTTCCCATGCACCGCTCGAATCGCCGATACCAACTGCACCAAACAAGACCAAATTAACGATTCTGGCAACGGCACCCCTCCCTGTCCCTGCGCATGACTAAAGAACCGTTCACGTAACGTCACTGCCCCTGCATGATATTGATGCACAAAGAACACGGCACGTTGGCTCAAGAAGCACTTGTACCATTGCACCACACCCGGATGGTCAAATCCTCCTCCACCGGCAGTGTATTTCTCCCTCCCGGATGCGTTGGATAGCCACTGATGCATGACCGTTTGGGCGATTTTGTGTGAAACGCATCGTACCGAGTCTATCCGTCGTAAACAGTATAAATTCCCGTCGGTGGTGGAGGTTACTCGGAATAATGACGTGGGATACCCAAAGGAGGATCGTTGTTGCGTTATTGTGGTATTGGTATCGTTTTCGCTTCGATGATCCAAACAGTACGCCCGGCAAAATGAGGGGGGTACCGCCTTATGTCGAGGATCGTTCGGTTCCATTTCTCGTGCCGAATGGAGGGATAATTCACGATAATGATGATATTCTTCCATGGGGAGGGAGAGCGAATTAGTTAGTGTGGAGCGCTGCTGAGTTCTGTGTTGTTGGTGATGGTTAGAGGGGATGGTGGTGTTGGTGTGTGGTGTATTAGTATCATTAAGACTGGACTGTGCCGCAGACGGATGGTGGTGAGCACTTCCAAAATAATGGGTGCCGTTAACATCGACGGCTTGAGACGGCGGCTCTATACAAAATTGACAAGAGCAGTGTAATTGTTATATCAATGGTTACATCATCTTCTGAGGAACAACACACAGAACAACAACAACATGATGCTGACATATTCATGCGACAATACAAGACAGGTCTCACCTCCCCACGACGAAGACCGGCCATCCACCGCATCATTTTTCCAAGCCCCCCCTGGACTTCCCGCACTTTCGGCACTACCCGCACTTATTTGCCTCGCTGCCCCGGCCGTGACCGAAGTCTCAGACGACGCCCTGGGTGTAGGGGCGAAGCCCTGTCCCGGACGCCATTCTTTTGCAGCCAACGAGAGCCCGCCGACGTTGTCTGTTATCTCATCCATGGTGGCGAGTGATAGCTTTTGCTATCGATGGGGCGATAGGGACGAGCCGTAGATGGAGCGGATTTTGGTGTTGTTGCTGATTCTGTGTGGCTCTGTCGCTTCCTTCATTCTTCTTCCGTTGGCGGCCGCATGCACCATGGTCATGTGACGCTTGCGGGCACTTTAGAGGGGTCACGGGCGCGACCGCCAGATATTGGAACGGCTTTGTTCTAGACTTGGTTGGGTTTGAGAGAAGATTTGGTGACTCGCCCGAAAAACATCAGGTAATTCCCCCCCTAAACTTTTCATTATTTGGGGGGCGGAGGAAAAGAAGGGAAGTTTGTTGGGGCTCTCGCACGGTTCTGAAGAGTTTAATTCCCGTATTTATTCCCCTGGAGGTACGTGTTAATTTTTTGTTGTGGAGTTCTTGGGGTTGAAGTTGTTCATCTGAGCGAGGTTTCATTCATTCCATTCACAGCTCCAGAGCGCTATGGACGGATCATTTTAGGCGGCAATTATTAACTTTCGCCATGGCACCGAAAATGATCATCCCCACACTGCTTCTATGCGGCCTTTCAGGCCTACTGTGTCCAAGCGCTGCCGTGATGGCATTGGTGCCACCATCGCCAACGTTGCGGAGGACAGTGCTTTCTGGAAATCACGTTGGCTCATTGTCGAGGATGGGCCGTCTATCCATGGTCACGAATGTAGATGACAACGACAATGAAAAGATGGTCAAGATGGGGATGCGTCAACGTCTTTCAAACAGGCTAGAACACATGATAGGCTCAAATAGCAGCAGTGCCACAAACGTGAAATCAACATCGCTATTTGCCAAACGTTCTGCATCCAAAATAAGAACATTCCAAACAATTCCAGCATTCATGTTTTTGATCCTACGAAGAATAACACTCACCCCTTCCCTCGCGTGGGCTGCAGACTCTACATCGGTATTGCCACAATCCCCCGCCATGGCCATTGGTAGACGTCGAATTCTATCCTTCCTCCAATCCAGGCTGCAATCGATAGGCACATCCTTCCGCGGCCTCAACAAACAAAAAGTCAAACGAATTGCCCTCATTGGGCTGGCAATAGTCTCCTTCATCAATGTCATTGAAAGCATCATGGCACATCAGAGACAAAAGCTCGACGCCACCTCAGAATGGGGACGGTATGCCGATAAACCCGCCGCACGTGGCATGGCATTGAGTGTATTAATGATGAGATTGGTCCCCTACGCTGTATTGCCTGCAATCATTGAAAAAATCACGGGCAATAAAAAGGATGGCGACGATTATGCCGGCTACAATACGAAAAAAGAGTATGAATCCTCCAAAGCACACAACCTACGCAAACGAGGCGGGGAATTATTTGCCGATGGCCTCCTCCGTCTCGGACCGCTGTACATCAAGATTGGCCAAATATTATCTTGCCGCGAAAATCTTTTTCCAGAAGAATGGATCAGTGCCATGGAAAAGTTACAAGATCGTGTCCCTGCCAAATCGGGCAAGGAGGCGTGGGAGCTAGCCTATGAGGCTTGTCCCGGTGGCAAGGCGGGACTTCACCAGACGTTTACTGATTTTGACGATGTGCCATTGGCGGCGGCATCACTTGGTCAGGTGCATAGGGCACGGTTGAGGAATTCGGGGGAAAGGGTGGCAATTAAGATCCAACGAGCTCGACTACGTGATATATATGATAAGGATTTAGCCTTGATGAAGAAGATAGCCAAGGTTGTCGATTCTGTTGGCAAGGCGGGACAGGTAGGGGGGGTGGAACAGAGCTGGGAGGGCATTTTTAATGATGCCGAGACGATATTGTATCGTGAGATTGACTACCGAGACGAGGTGATTACATTTAACATTTTGCAACCTGAACTGACTTTACTCTGAGTCTATTTTTCTTCCAATCTGATGATTTTGACTGTGTGTACCACAACCATTCACTCCATGTGTTTCTCTTTTCTCTAGGCCGAGAATGCTATTCGATTTGCGAATGACTTTGGAATTGGGCTTGGCGGTGTGGCTATTGATAGTACAGCCAAGGGTAAGGATGGAAAAACATTGCCAAGTGCGGCAGAGTGGTTGAGGACTCCGTATACTTATGGTGATTTGAGTTCGGAGAAGTTTCTGGTCATGGAATATGTTCCAAGGTGAGTGGGATTGAGTTTGAATTTTTTGGTATTGAGTAAAGGTTGCGAACTAACTTGTGTACTCCTTGCCGAAACAGCATCAAAGTGAATAATGACGAAAAGTTGGATGAGGCTGGAGTCACTGTTGAAGATCGAGAATACCTTGCAGAGGCATTGGCACACTCCTACCTACGACAGTTTTGCTCCAACAAATTCTTTTCAACGGATCCTCAGTAAGTATTATCAGTTGCGAGGAATTGTGCGATATGATTTTGTATCGAGTAGAAAGGTTGTGACCCTAACATCATCACAATTTCTTGCTCGTGTACAGTCCAGGGAACTTGGGCATAGAAGTATTTGAAGACGGACAGGCGCCACGAATGGTATTCTATGATTTTGGCCAAGCGTGTTCACTATCCGATGATCAATCCGGTGGGATCTTGGAAGTGATTGAATCCATCATTGACTCGGATGCGAAAAAGTCTGTGTCGGCATTCACTAGAATGGGAGTGTTGAAGGACAATGCTGACTTGGAAAAGGTTCAAGCAAAGTGCCAGCAAAACTATGACACTGGTATGCTCAAGGTGAAGAAAAGAAAAAAGCGTAAAAGCTCAAAGTATAGATCCACTGTGGATACTGACGATGAGAAATTGAAAGCGAGAATTGAACAAGCGGGAAAACCATCTAACACGACAGACTCTTCACCCGAAGTTAAGGATGCTGAAGTTATGGAATACTTTACACTGCAATCGGAATACGCCTTTGTGGCTCGTGCCCTCTCGCAAATGGATGGGGTAGGAAAAGGTCTCGATCCAGAGTTTGACTTCATATCTGCGGCAGCACCCTATCTTGTGGAAGTGAAGGGCGCTGGACGGTACTTGATAGACGAGGCAAAGAAACGATTGAATTTCGTTTATGATCCCGAAAATGGTATCTTATCAAAGGAAATGGAATTGTTCAAGTCGTTTGGCTTCAATCCAGCTGAAATCACAGCTGCTAGGAAAAAATGATACTTTACCTACTTATTATTGATCATGAGTTAATGTTGACGTTCATCCTTTGTTTTATCCTATTTCCTTACTATCTTTAGCCTGAACAAAGAGGCAACGGACCATTCTCCAAAATCATATCACTCTCTTCCATACTCACAACCTTACTCTCGTGTTCTGTCCTTGCTCTTGGTCGTGGTTCAACCCTACTCCAATGTATCCCATACTGTGCTTGCAAAATCACGTCATAATCACAGGGTACCAATATAGTAGTAAAATAAAACTGCTTCTCCACCATACAATCAATCTTGCTAGGAAATACAGTCCCAATTTGTTTTCCCTGTGCAAAGTTTATTTCAGTAACAAGCTCATCAGTATCCACTAATCGCATATTGGCACCCTCATGATTCCACCGAAACAGTTCTTTAATATGGTCTTCATGATTAAACCCCAGTACATCAACCCGGGGGAAAAAATTGTAGGAGTTGTAATAGGGGTATACTGACGATGATGGATTTTGCCATACCATGGCACCCTTTGGAAGACCATCGTTGCCTAGGGAGTGACGGTAGATTTTCACATCATAAAATGGATATGGTTCACCTGTCATCGGATCACGGCCTTTCCAATTCACCCAATGGTCAAGATCAGTAGAATGTGGCTGGATTAGAAAATCACCAACATTATTATCATCAGGGGTCCACCTCTTTTTCTTGGGCACGTCCACGGGTAGATTTAAGCGTGCAATATCGTCATACATTACACCTAAATCAGCGTCTATCCCTTCCGTAGGCAGATAGCCCCCATGACGAATTACCCCCAGGAGAAATCCATTTCGTGGAAAGATGCGTATGCCCAGTGAATTTAGATCTTTTATGGCACGTGACATTTCAATGATTTTTTCTTTGGTGACACATGATTTTGGTTGGATGCGGAATGGTAGGAAGTGGGAGGTGCGTAGTTCGACTGTTTTTGGATCAGAGAGGGCAGGGAGGGATAACAGTTGGCGGTTTTGTGGGCCATCTACACCGGTTTCTGAGCGAAGTAGACTATATTGTTCAGGATTGGATGCAGGTAGAAAGGATAGGACGCATGCACATGCTATTGCAGCCACGAAGGCTACGCCGGTGATGGCGTAGATGCGAGGAGCAGGAGATGTCATGTTTTTAACGGGGCGATGTTTTTGTTTCCATTAGAGTGGAGGGTGATGGTTGGCTTGAAATCTTTGGTGCCGATTGCGTTGCTTTATTTGTTGGTCATTACTATCACTATGGCAATCCCATTGTGTGCAATCTGGTGACTGGTGAGTGAATGGTGATGAAAGTCGCAATCCCGGAGCTAGATAAGGCGAGGCCACCCAAAGTCAGCCTCAATAGAACTAATTCCTATTTAGAAAACCAATGCCAATGTCACATCAGGGCACGGTATCTCATTTTTCTAGAGAGTACCATAATATTTTACCTTCTGGGTTTGTAAAAGTGTTTATCCTCGAATCTCAATCCGACCAACCACCACCACCCACTCCATTCACTGGAATTCAAACATAACAGTTCGTTATTAACAAAGATTGACCACGGCTTAATGTCGACAGTACATATTGTGTATTTATGGTTCATCGTTTGTTCTATCTTTAGCCTGTGCAGCGAGACAACACTCTCTTCCTGACCCAACTTTACTCTCATGTTCTGTCCTTGCCAACGGCCGTGGTTCGGCCCTCCTCCAATGTATCCCCTACCGTGCTTGTACCAGTGCATATTTGAGGAAGAACGTATTAGAAACCGTCTCAACAATCATCCAAACCCAGCACCAAAAGCAAAACGCAACAGGTCAACCAAGAAGAAAAGGTCTCAAAATCCATGGATGAGCATTCTTGCTGTCGATTTTGAGACGGAAATGCTGGCAAAATTGCCTAACCAGTTCTTGTAGGTGAGAATTAGCAAATCAATCCAAACCATCGAAGGCGAAGTTGACATGATGTGATATATTGATTTGTGATTTACTGGGTGCAAAGATTGGATACGAACTTATCGTCAAGTTGTTGTTGCTAACAGGCCTGTTATGTCTAAAAGTGATAGAGTCATTTTCACTGGGCTGTGGTTGATCCCATGGGCTGGTCGAGGGATTTGAGGACCATATTCAAGAGCTAACATTGATGTGTACGTTTTTATGGATTGCTTCATTAAAATGATGATTGCATCTTTAGCTGAGAAACCATAATGATTTATACCTAATCACAAATTATTTAACGTTGAGAGTACAGCTGTGTTGTTTGTCCTCTCATGAATCGTGGTCCTCTTTCTGCCGTTCTTGCCTTTCCTGCCCAAAAAGTGCTGAAGTCTGGCTGAGTGCCATGTAGCTTTCTCGGATGTCAGCCGAAGTGGTAATGCTTTTACTACCTAGAGGTATGTTCATGCGGTAGGCGCGGGTCGGTAGACGGATAAACGCTAAAAAAACTTGACTTTGTCGCGATTTCATGCGACTGGCTAGCGAAAAATAGTGCGAGTCAATCTACATCTCCCCTTGCAACTTGCTGGTGACATCTAATTGAAGTCATAAAATCTCTCGCATGGAGAAAAGTATAAACGAACGCAAGATGGGCAGGCAGTGCAATCATGAAGATTTGGATGCTTTAGTAGGCTATATTCAGGAGGTGAGTACACACTGCATGAGCTTACGTCTACCGCGGTGCTAATTGAAATTGATTGAAACTAATCGCGGTCTGCTGTGCTCTTATTGATTTTGCTCCACCCGAATGAAATAGCTTGAACTTAGCCTCGCAAAGAAAGACTCGCTGCTCGCTTCCAAGGACCAAATAATTGACAAGTTGGAAGCAGAAGTTTTTAAGGTTACTTCAGCCGTGCCTGTATTTCGAGCGAGGGCCACAGACGAAGGAGCAGCAACTCCGAGATTATTTCATGATGAAATCAATCATCGCCCACATTCGACGCCAAATCAAATATCGGATGAATCTGGAGAGGTAGAGCCCGGAAGCGAAGGGAGCTTGAGTAATAGCTTGAGCCATATCTCACAGGCTCATTCTTCGGACGAGGATTCAGCCTTGGTACACTCAGCCAAAGATGGCAGATGGAATATTCCTTTTGATGGGTCGTTCGAAGATTTGGTGGCGAAATCACCATCAGGCAAGAGAATGGGTCATGAAAATGCTTTGAAGGAAATTGGGTTTATACCAATCAGTAAGGAAGGTTATGAACGTTTCCCGAGTGAAGCCGAGGCTACTCCAGTTAGGCCAGAGGCGAGAAGTGCGAGGAAGGTTCTGTTAAAGGGTAGCGCGAGAGAAAAGGAGAATGTTAGTCCCAAAAGGAGAAGCAGCGTTTCTCCTGGTATTGGGGCACTCCGTGATATCAGGTGATCTAATCAAGTGATGATGTCGTGTGTGAATGTCGTAGATGGATAAATGTGCATGCAAAAATTGCGTTCGTTCAAAGAGAACCGTTTTTACACCAATAAGTAAGCGCGGTGGTTTTCAGACAGACTTGAGGTCTCTCCAGTGAGCAGATTCCAATAGATCTCTCTGCCTCAGTTGCAGGATTAGACATGGCGGGGAAAAATACGCAGCGCTGTCATGTTATGTTGATGGCAAGAAAAAGCAGTGTAAACAATATATCTAACAGATATTGTGCATCAATTACAGGATTATTTATTCAGCATTAGCATCACCCACTTACATCAATTCTCCTCTCTTCCTCCTCGTTCATCTCATCCTCCTTTCTAGACGTTTGCCACTCTTGGACTAAACTCTTCTTCGTGCTCCCATTCAATACCACTGTATCTACCACCGTTTTTCTGCGCTCAGCTTGTTCCTCTTCCCAGAGTAATTTCTCATAGCTTTCCTTGGGTGTACGATAGAGCACCTCCTCACTGAGATGAGTGGTAGCAGCATCCATAATAAGTTCTGATAAAAGAGGCTGCGGGAGTTGCACTGCATTTGGGTTTTGTTTCATTTCCTTGGCCAACTTCTTTGGCAGTCCTGCAAACTCATCCAACTGAATGCGATAACGCTTGGCGTTCGGTTCTCCTGCAAACAAGTGCGATATAGCCTTGGTCATAAAGCGACGTATTTTGATCGAATCCCATCGTTCTTCTTCATAGTCTGCATGCCGCCCGTAGGCTTCAAGAACTTCCATTCTATTCTTCGGTCTTGACGAATGAGCCATATCCGGATAGAGCACTTCATCTGCCATGGTAAATGCCCAAGGATTCGACACGAATCCTCGCCCCACCATGACACCCCCCAAATCTCCACACTCATCCAATTCCCTCTTGACACCCGACAATGTTTCCACCCCTCCATTCAGTGATATATTCAACTCTGGAAACTCTTCTGCCAATCGTCGGACATGATGGTAACGCAATGGTGGCACCTTTCGGTTATCCGCCGGACTGTAATTTTTGCTCAAGACAGCAATACGAGCATGGATTTGGAAGTCGGTCACAACTCCATCACTCGCAACAATTTCTACGAAACGCTTTAGGTTTTGATATTCCTCCTCTTCGCTTCGTGATAGATACTCCTTTTGTGTAAATGTATATCCCTCATCGGTGCCAATTCTGCATTTTACCGTGATGGGCATGGTGCCCTCGGCTCCATTGTGCATCGAAGTAGTGATTTGACGGACAAGATCAGGTTCCTGCATGAGCGCCGCCCCAAAGCATCCCTTTCCTGCCACTTTGGGCGATGGACATCCGCAGTTGAGGTTGATGGCCGAATAGTCACAAAAGATTGGTTGTTGTTGTTCCCCCATACTTTCTGTTAGTTGTTGATTTTTTTGCAGTTGATTGAATTCGTACACAGTCCTCGAAGCAAGAAACAATTGATCTGGATCAGACCCTCCCAATTGAAGCACCGATGGCCCCTCTTTCCTCCCTAATGATAGGGCGAGACAAAAATGCATTTATTCAGAGATGAAAAAGAATTTAGGCAGCATAAATTACGTTCCTTTTTTGCCATTCGTGCGCTGAAAAATATTCCAGTCTCATAACACCACGCACCTTGTCCTAAAAATCTCAATAGATACGAAGGGTCGAAATTATTGGAGGCATCCATCAAATTATT